>BCLH01000432.1:13518-29793 GCA_001602315.1 Zoysia pacifica
GTGCTGCTGTCGCCTGCCCGTCACCGAAGTCGCCCGCTCGCCTGGATCTGCCGTCGCTGCAGCTGCTTGCCGCGCCGCCGCCTTGCTCACCGCCCTGCACTGTCGCCTGTCGCTTGCCCGCCGCCAGCCGCGACATTGCTCGCCCCTCGCTGTCTACACACTGCCGCCTGCCTGCGAGAGGTCGGTGAGAGAGAAATGTAAGAGATGGCCAGGCAGAGATTTAAGAAGAGAGGAAAGAAAATTTTGAAAAAGCTTCGTGCTCGCTAGTTTCCTAGGAAAGTTACCTGCTTTGTAGGGAAAGTTTAGATTTCCTTAGGAACACAACGAAGTACTAGGGAAAGAAACTTTTTTCTCTACAGTTTTGAAATTCGTCGTAGGGAAACTTTCTTTCCTTAGAGTGAGAAAAAAAACCCTAGGGAACGATAGATTTTTCTAGGGAAAATTGACAATTCCAGTAGTGTTGGGGCAAGCCAGCTTTCAAGAGGGAGAATATTAGCCCTGCTGCCGTGCCGGAAAATGTTCAGACAACGATCCCGTTGTCCGGATGAGCTACAGTGCAAACAACAGCAACCTGAAGCACCGATCACTCCTCTGCGTGGTTCACGCATCAAGATCAGATTGACTCGCGTGACGGGCCAGAGTGGGCTTAGCTGTCATCCTCGTGTTGCATGATTGCGCCTGGGTGCACCCTTGGGAAGATTTCCCTGGAACTATGAAGCTGCCTGCAAGCTTGAGAGTTGGTTACGAATAATGAGAATAATCATCCTTACCTGAAACTTTCTATCTCTATCTCTTCCGTCTTTCTCTCCTCTCTCCCAACTCCTTCCTTCTCTCGCTGGTAGATTGGTCATAGCCCTGAGGTGGGAAGAGGCAGAAAGCATGCCGCCAGGCTGCTCGCATAGAGGCCAGGGCAGAGAAGCACGCCAGGGCCGAGCTCTTGTGCCACTCGACGCACGCACACGATGTGTTGTGATTCTGCTCACAGAGCAAGCCGTGATGCACAACACTGGCGTGTGATGTGCCGCCGACGAAGAGACCATGACTTTGATGAAGGGGTACTTACAGGGGCACCAGTGAAGTTCACCTCTATGCCAACGATGATGAAGCTCTGCAACATGTTCTTGCCGACCGCTATCAGTACGTGACACAAGCTTTCCAAGTTCAGCACCGAATACAAGATGATGATGATGGCACATTCGAGGCAATCACATGGCTACGACCTGTAAATGGGGTAGTCCATCCAAGCGAAAACATATGACTACGATCCGTACAAGAGTAGACCATCGAAGATATAATGATGATTCCATGATGTGCTTTGGATAAGCAACCCACTCATGACAGAAGAGATTGTGTGTGTACTGATGTCATAATGCGCTCTGGGTAAGCAATCCGCTTGTGTACGAAAGATGAATACACAGAAAAGATCTATCGTAGACGGCTAGATTATATTTCAGAAATGTTGATCCTATGATGCGCTTTGGATAGGCAATCCACTATGTTCAAATTCACTACAAGAAATTTGTTAATTTGTGACGGATTCTTGGTGATGGAGTCAGAAAACGTCACTAACATGTAGAAGCCTATAATATAGCGACATTTTATCAAATTTGTCACAGTTTGATCTGTTACTCTGTGACAAAAAAATCATCATAAATTAGTACGAAACTATTTGCAAGCCTCAAATGCAAAAATTCATTTAAACTATAAATTAGTTGTAACAAAGGTAACTGAAAATAATTGTGGTTCCTTATTGCCCATTGCAAATTTTATTTTTATTAGGGGCAATTACATTTGAACCATAGATTTTAAGCCTAATTGTGATGTTGCTATTGATTTCAAATTTTGTTGTTTGACCACAATTATTTTCAAGCGGATCTCCCATCACCACTGCTTTCATCCGGAGTTATAGGATTGACCGGCTTAAAGAATTTTTTTCTTAAAAAAAGAAACTGGTTGAAAGATGAAGAAAGAAATGAAGGGCCCTTGTTTTCTCTTAAAATTTCCAATAGCTCCTCGTGCGTTAGCTGCGGCTGCTCGTGCCCCTTCCTGCTCTCTCACAGAAGGCCCCTCCTTGTCAGAAAAAAAAAAAGGTCCTCTCCAACCCTAACCCTAGCAAGGCGAACAAGGCGGGCGGCGCATCAAGCAAGCAGCGCTGGGCGAGTTTGGCACGCGGCTAGCAGGTGGGCTGGCATCTGGGCTAGCGGCGTGCGGCGAGCTGCTGGGCGCGGTGTGCAGGGCAAGTTCGGCGCTGCGCGAGCTGGGCGCGCAGCGAGCAGGTAGGCTCGCTTCTGGGCCAGCAGCGCGTGGCGAACTGCTGGTTGCGGCATGTTGGGCGAGCGCGCGGGAGGGGCTTGTCTGTTGATTTTACATCTCTTCTTCTTTCTCATGGCTACAGGTAATTTCCTCATCTAGTGTTCTTCGGCTACAGGCGATTTCAAAAGAGTTGAGTTGACTTTGGTTTTGGCTAGTTTAGTTGAGGTGGTGCTTCAGCATTGCCGGGGAAGTTTCTCTTTCCATGTGCCTGTCACGGGAACAAAGGGGAAAAGATTGGTGTAAAGTGGTTCTGTTACCTCTGCAAAACCTATGTATGGGAGTATCCCCTAACCACTGCAGTAAGATTCCACATTTCCACTTGTATGTTTTGGTTAAGGAAACAGAATTTCTGCTGTTGCTCACCATTGACTCAGATTTCAGAAAATGGATAAGCTAGCTACCTTCCTACAGAAGTTCTATTCACATCTCCATTTACTATTGCTGATGTTGATTTCAAATAGTGATATCAGAAACAATTTTACTGCTGAAAACGTTTCTCTGTGACTGAAATACAATTTCAGTAATAATAAGTTACTATTGTTCAGGAAGAAGCTTGAAGGAAGTCAGAATAACAGAGTTGAGTACTTGAGGTCCTACAAGGACATTACAATGTAAACAGTTTTTTTTTTAACTAAAAAAACTCTGATTCTGTTACAGAACTTTAGAACAGGAATAGCAAGTTAGAAGAAAGATATGTGACTGTCATCTTCTCTAGAATCTACAAAACAGGAATCCACTGATTGAGAGAGCAAGTATCATTGCAATACTTTATGGTAGAAGACAGAAAAAAATAGGTTAATATCCCTCAAGAGTAAACATCAATGTTATGTTATGTTACTGATTTCTGCTTTGATTTTCTTTGTTTACTATTGATGTTTCTGTTGCCTCCAGAAGTACATTTCGTATGAAATACAATCATATCATGCTCCATTAGTTCTAAACTTAATATATGATATTTGATAAATATAACTGTTTTCCCAAGTGATAGTTAAAAAAATTTGTGCGGCTATCTTTATTTCTATACAGAATCTTGTAGAAAAATCCAGAAGAAAGAACCTACAGTAGTAGATCCAAGGTCCAGTCAACTATGAGAACATACAGACCTCAAGAACTTTGATGTAAGTTATATTTGCTATTTGTAAGGTTTCTCATTATGTTGTTGACCCTAATGTTATCCACAAATCCTTAAACAGGGCTATCATAAGATCAACAAGATCTACCCTTGACAGGTGCCCTTAACTTCTTTGTAGAATGCTATAAGAAACAAGATCGTTGAGTTAGGTATAACTGTTGCTATTTTTTCAGTCTTTAACAGATCATCCATACTTTTGTTTCGTTTTCCTAGTTTTGCTACATAATGGTACTCTCAAGTTGTAATCAGTACATACAGTTTGACACATATATATTCTCTTCTGTTATTTTGGTAAGTTCATTAATTTTATAGGCAGGTATCGAAAAATGTAGTTAGAATATCCACCTCCTGTTGCTAAGGTTCCACTAGGGACATGTTTTAGCAAATGTCGTATGACATGCTATCTATAATTTTGTGAAGCACTACAACAGTTATGGCTTCATACAGTCATGTCATTTTCTTTCTTTTTTGATTGACTGAAAAATAATTATCACTCTAAAATAATGAAATTAGTATCTTAAATCACTGAAATCATCTTCTTGTTTATCATCATTGAGGATCTAAATTAAGTGAATATACAGGTTATTGTCACTTATTTTTCATTGTGAAAAATATGACAGGTTATGATATTCTTCAGTGCACATGGTGTGCCTCTATGTTAGTTTGTGTTCTTATTTTTTGTTTCAGGTTAGGATGGGAGATTTGAAACTCAAAAGAGTGATGCACCATGATCTTAATACTGAGGACGACTTGATGTTTTGGTTCAAGTATTGAGAGTTACTTGAAGCCATGGAGTTCTTGCTTATATGATGGTGGAAGAGTATAGCTACCGGAGAAAGACTTAGTGAGGTTACTGCGATGCTAAGAGCCAAGTTAATTATGTTACTATGAGGCTAAAAGCCAGGTTAGTGATGTCACTGTGATGCTCAAAGCCAAGTTGATATCAAAGCAAAACTTGAGCCTGTGCAAAGTCATATGCAAATAAGTTGGATATTGTTCTGGATGAAAACTTAGATTGTGATTTCATTCTGAATAAAACTTATGTTGTTGTATGCGGTGTTAAATCATAATTTTATATGTAATGAGATTGTTTTATGTAGGCTTGAGTAATAATGAGAATAATGGCTTCAAAAACCAGAATGTGAATAGGTGTAATATAAAAGGTATGGTCACGATCTAATTCGCCGCAAAATTCTGGGCTAGGGTTGGACTTGGGCTATTGGGCTATTTTGTGACGATTTCAGAACGTCACGGATGTGCAAATCTATGACAAAAAAATAAGAAGCATCACCGAGTCAATCTAAGAAACATCACCAAGTCAATTTATTACGTGAGATATATGATGAAATATTTTTTTATCATAGATACTATTTTATAACATATTTGTTTAATCTATGATAAAAAATGAACGTCATATATTACCATATATCTTATAGTAAAGGCTAGAGATACAGAAGGTATATGTGTGCATATAACTTGATCATTTCCCATGATGCGCTCTGGGTTAACAACTCGTTTGTGTTCGAAGGACTAACGAAGAGACAGAATAGATAAGTCACACATCTAGTTTCGATGAGGCTAGATGGAACTTTTACAAGTGATGACGAAGTTAATTCACTACTCATCGCTACGTCCCATGTGCAATGGAATCAGACACATTGCTCGGCACCACGAGACGAAGGCAATACATAATGTCCGAGTAGATAAAGAGCGGCGTACACATGACTGGATACCGACAAGACGAAATTCAACCTCTTCATCAACATATTCTGTTTACACCAGACATGACGATGACACTGTTGTGACCGGTTTCGACTATACATGAATTCCACCACCATATGATGTTTATAGACGAGCAACACCTTACATAAAGACATGATCATTGTGTGCAGCTTAATCAGAGGTTTTCTACATGTTGGCTCTGTAGATGTAATTAACCAGTAGAGCTCTGCATGGCCCCGAGAATCAGCGAAGTACGCAATCACTTCAGTCAAATATTTCCTCAAGCACGACATAGAAGATAGAAGAAAACAAAGTTACTGTGAATCATATATTTTGTAAATCACATGATTAATGAAATATATGGCTCCTTTTCCCCCCTTTATTATTTTTGTTTTCACCAACAGTGTTTCTAAATGTGGCTCAAAACATTGGCAATGGTTATATTAAGGAACCATTTTTTTACAATTAACTCACAATAATTAACGAATGCATCAAATAAGGTCAAAGAGAAATACAATCGCCAAAGTTTCTCTCAAACTAATCATAAAGCATAGGATGGGGGAGCGGAGTGGTGGTCAAGGCAATGGAATGGACAAAATGCTATGCTTATATATGCGTGCAAGACTGGCACAACATGAACCAGACAAACATGGAATAGAGGGAACTACCGTCCTACAAAAGTAATAAATGTGCAATGTACAACAAGCAATATAGTAACAATGAGATGTCCCTATTTGTGCAGCACTACGGAGCTATCATGACCCATAGCGAATGTCATGCAATCTTAGGAACGAAGGACCGTCCATGTTAGCTGCAAGTTGCTCTCCCTGGCGCAGCTGCATCTGATACATGTGAGTTGTCATTGTCCATCAAAGGCTAGCAACTCATTTTATCTCTGAGCAAGCTGCAATGATATGTGCTGGTAAGCAAGTCACTCCACTGTCCCTTATATTTTTGTGGAGAGGGTACCAGGGACATTTAATATGATTTGTTGTTTGTGCACATAAGAATGCGCCATGAAAATGCAATAATTTATCTAGGGGAACCACAAATACATTTAGAATTATACCTGGTCATTAGGAAAAGGTTCAATGGATCAACAGGAGGCACTTTTTTGGCCCAACAATAGCATGACATGACATGATTCTTAGCGAACCAGTGTTGTCACGAACATCAATAGGGTAATGCTCAGGCCGGAGAGCAGATCGAGCCCACCGTGCGGCACGAACATTTCAATTATACCTCAAAGTATATTTTTTATGCTCAATTTTTATTTTAGATTTGTTTAATCTGGTTAAAACTAGAATTTTGCAAAATCAAACAAATAAATTCCATCTTGGTTTTGTGTACGTCTTAGCACAAATTTATAAAGCCTCCTTTGGATTGAAGAAATTTTTTTTTATTTCTGCATTTTTTCTTTGAAATTGAACTAATTTCTGTGAAATTCTTACACAATTTTTACAAAAATCCTACATTTCAAAGGAACCCTAATTGCTTTTTTTTTTTGCCGAGGGAGTACCAAGGACCATGTAGATTAGTTTTCTATACCTTACTGTAATTATGTTTTGTTCCCTTTGGAAATTACTGTTTCCTTCGCTAACTGTTTCGATTCTTTTGTCAATTTTTTTTCCTCCATCAAGTTGAAGGATGAAGGTGGTACACATGGTTTTAAGGTCAAAACTAAATGATTTTTTATATGTGACTAAAAATCAAGTTTTATATATAAAATGATTTCATTAACAATAAACAAAGCAACGTCTCTAATACAATGAAATTAATCTATTAGAACAGCCGCAACGTTTACGGGAGCCAAACCGTCGTCCTCCGTGTCAGTTCGCTGATCGAACTTTACGCATTATTGTGGCTGTCGAACCGTCGGAAGGAGATAGAAAAATCGACGCATGTTATCAGTTCGAACCGTAGTGAATAAAAAAAGAATCAAAGAGCTCGTTGCTGCATCGTTGGGCTGAAGAATGGACAACATACTGCCATGTGCCACCTGCAGTCAGAATGCAGGGCCCACAAAGCGAAGTTCACATTGCAGCTATCGCACCATAGTAAGGTTCGCTTTTTAGCCGGTTCTTTGTTCGACCGACGTTGGCGATGCTCTTACAAGAACGATTCAGAGTTTTAGAAATTATTACAAACGAATTACAGCAAAAAATAAACTAAACAACGCAGGCTTCCACAAGCAGTCGACTAAAGGGATGGCACACCTATACTTTAGCTCCAGTCTTCAACATCTTCCTAGCTGGCTTCTTCTTCTACTGAGTAGCATTTATAAAAATAAAGTTGAGTACATGATATACTCAGTAAGTACGAAAAAATAATATGTGGCAACAAACAAGGCAAAAGCAATATAGAGTTCTTTTATGTAAAAGATCACAAAAGAGATATATTCTCTATTAAGCACTAATTTACTTAGTGATAAATATCAAACACCTATAAACTAACATGCCTATAGCTTACCCAGTTGACACACCAACATAAAAACTAATCACAGTCTCTCACTGTGATCACCAAATCATATCCAATTCCACTTGTCGGGATCACGTACCCCAGGTACCCAACAGATTGCGTTCGGGCGCACAAGACCTCAAGACGGGGGTCGAGCGATCACGCCTCCGACCTCCCAACGATGATCTACGGCAGTCGCGCCTTAGCCACGCGGGCACGCGAAGACCCCAGTCTCTGAAGGCCGACCCTCGGGAGCGACCCCTGAGGGTAGGTACCGCGTTATGGTACATTTACTCTGACAGGCAACTGCCATCCATCCTGACGGGACGGGACGAGATCCACCTTGGCGACATTCTAGCAGAAAGCTGCGACGGCCGCGGACAAGACATAACAGCACTGTAGCCGGCATAGTAGCGTCGGACGAGCATCATAGTATCAGCCACTGCGCATGACACGACGGGTCACGACTATGCCTGGACGAAGCAAAAAGATGACGACAATGACGGAAGGGCCCACCTGTCGACGCGACGGCATGATCGTGTAGGACCCACCGCTTATAACCCCAGGGCCCCCTCCTATATAAAGGGAGGCCCAAGGAGCACAAACAGAAGACACACCACGTCACCACAAAACAACGGTCACAAACACACGAAAAACAAAACCACTAGCTCCATTAGAGTCCTGGGTCCTCGCACCCTTCCGAGCAAGCACCCTCACTCACTCACGTATCGGATTCTCTCACGAAGAGAGGATCTCCGCCTTTGTATTATTATCAACGAGATAATTCGCCCTCTGAACGTAGGGTATTACACCGCTTGAGGTAGCTCGAACCAGGTAGAAATTCCTTTGAGTCTTCCGTAGACTAAGCTACATCGAATCCGAAGGCGCACCTCCCCCACGATTGTATATTTACTGTGTCGGTGGTTAGAACGCCAACAGTTGGCGCGTCAGGTAGGGGGTTTTTTCTCTTTTGGTGTGCTCTCGCTTTGGTTTTTCGATGGCTTCTTACCTTGTTGTCGTGGGAGACATTTCGGTCTCCCACCTCCGCTTCGGGGACTTCACGGTCGCTGTCTCTGAAGATGGCCGGTCGTGGCAAGTCCCCACTTTCGCCTTTGGGTAGGCTTTCCACTTCGGAAGCTTGAACTTCGTCGCGAACGAGGGCGGCGAGCTCCGCCTCTAGGCTCCGTGCGAGAGGCGCCCTCATTAGTGGCCCCGGAGCCACTCACCCTGGGGCACAACCCGTCGAGAGAGTGCCTCACTCTTCACGCCCAGAAGAGCGCGGAATCGGCGACCCCTAGCAACACTCCGCCGGGTGCCAACTTGTCCCTACGTCCTACGGTGGACGCCGCCGGCCAAGTCTGGTCGCCCCCGGGACACACTGGCAGCCCCGAGCCTAGGGGTAAAGCTACAGCCGGGCCCAGCGCGGCGCGAGCCCGGGGACGGTCCACCCACCACCAGCTCGCAGCTGGGGGCCGCCGACCTTCGATACCCAGCTCGAGAACCTCGCGGCGGCAGCGTGCATCCTCAACGAGACCGCTGCTCCCGAGGATCCGACACTGAGGAAAGTGTACGACCGCGTACGCTTCTACCTCGACAGCGCACTTCAACGACAAGAAGTGTCCCTCCGGCCCCAGCAGTCGGAGACAAAAAGCAACCGCCAGTCCCAGGATCGGCGGAGCTCGACGCCCGACAGCCAAGTTGAGAAACGGAACCCTCGACACCATGCAGGGTCGGTCCTCCCACGACTCGGCCCCAACCACGACGCCCGCAGCACCATCGATGCCAGACGCCAAGCGAGGAGCGAGCTCCGCACCGAGTCCTGGCGGAGACGTTCCCTCGACCGCTACTACCGACGCGGCTCCCTCGACTCAAGGAGTTCGAGTCCTGAAGGGGTCAGACCTAGAGCGTTCGGATCGCTCATCCGGCACGCGAAATTCCCGTAGAGATTTCGCGCCTCGACCACCATCGGTCGCTACAACGGGGAGACGAACCCCGTCCACTGGCTTGAGGATTACCGCCTCGCCTGCAGGACCGGAGGGGCGGACGACCTGTTCGCCATCCAGTACTTGCCGCTCTTCCTCACCGACTCAGCCCGAGGGTGGCTCGAACACCTCCTCGAGGGCTGCATCTAAGACTGGAGCGACCTGCGCCGAATCTTCGTCGGCAATTTTCAAAGAACTTACACGCGCCCAGGTAACTCTTGGAACCTCAAGAATTGTAAGCAGGGGCCCGGCGAGTCGCTCCGGGACTACATCCAGCGTTTTTCACGAAAGCGCAACGAGCTCCCCAACGTCAGCGACACCGACGTCATCAACGCCTTCACATGCGGAATGACGTTCAAGGCGCTCGTCCACAAGTTGGGCCGGAGGAACCTTCGGACGGCCTGAGACCTCCTCGACATCGCCACAACCTTTACCACCAGAGAAGAGGTCGTGCAGGCCAACTTCGACCGAGGTGAGGCAAAGGACGAAAGGTGGGGGAACGACCGTCAGGAGGACCGACCCTCCGACCGGTCCGTGGACCGCCGCAACGAGCGGGGTGGCAGCTCGAGCCGCAAAAAGGGCAAGGGTCGGCGCCACGACGACGATTTCGTGGCCGCCGTGGACCATCCAGCCCGACCTCCGACCAAGAAGCCGGCCAACCACAACGACCACTTCGACAAGATGCTCGACCGACCCTGTCCAAACCATTCTATGCCGGTCAAGCACACCCTGCGAAATTGCTACCTGGCAAGAAGTTTCTTTCGAAGCGGACTCCAGACAGACTCCTCGTCGGCCAAGACCAACCCCCAGACTAAGGGTGCCGAAGAAGACGTCGGCACGGCCTTCCCCGAGCCAGAGGACTGCCTCATGATCTTTGGCGGCCCCGCGGCCTACAGCAAATCCCGTGGCCGCTAGAAGAGGACCTGGCGCGAGGTTAACGCTGCCGACCCTGCGGTCCCCCGTTATCTGAAGTGGTCCGAGGCCCCATCACCTTCGATCAGGCCGATCACCCGGACCACGTCCCGCAGCCCGGGCGCCTCCCGTTGGTGCTCGACCCCATCGTCGGCTCCGTGCGTCTGTCGAAGGTGTTCATAGATGGAGAGAGCGCCCTCAACATCCTCTATGCCGACGCCTTCCGGGCGATGAAGCTGACTGAGGCCGATCTACGTCCGACCCACGCTCCATTTCACGGAGTCGTCCCCGAGGGCTACGCGACACCTCTTGGTCAGATCACTCTCTCGGTCACATTCGGCGACCGGAGTAATTTTCGGACTGAGTCGCTCACCTTCGAGGTGGTTGACTTCACCGGCGCCTACCACACCATCTTGGGCAGGCCATGCTACGCGAAGTTCATGGCCATCCTCAACTACGTCTACCTGAAGCTGAAGATGCCCAGGCCAAAGGGCGTCATCACGGTCTCGTCGCGCTTCCAACACGCTCTGGCATGTGAGCAGGAGAGCTTCGCGCTGGCCGCCGCCGAATCGGGCCCGGCCCGGCTGAACGCAATCCGCAAAGCAGAAGGGTCGGACCCAGCGCTCCACTCTAAACCCGCGTCGTCGATATCCTTCAAACCCACCGACGACTCTAAGGAGGTCGCTCTCAACCCCGCCGACCCCTCCAAGAAGGTTAGGGTCAGGACAGCGCTTTCCGGCGAATAGAAAAGCGCGCTCGTCGACTTCCTCATCCGAAATCAGGACGTGTTCGCCTGGGCACCATCGGACATGCCTGGCATCTCGAGAGAAGTCACCGAGCACTCTCTCGACATCGTCGCGGGCTCTCGGCCCGTCAAACAGTGACTCCAACATTTTGACGACGAGAAGCGCCGAGCCATCGGGAAAGAATTGACGAAGCTCCTAGATGCTAAGTTTATTCAAGAGGTCTACCACCTCGAGTGGTTAGCCAACCCTGTAATGGTGAAAAAAAGACCGGGCAATGGAGGATGTGCGTTGACTACACGAGTCTCAACAAGGCCTGCCCGAAGGACTCCTTCCCTCTCTCGCGCATTGATCAGGTGGTGGACTCAATCGCTGGGTGCGAAACCCTGAGCTTTCTCGACGTGTACTTTGGGTATCACCAGATCTCTATGTGCGAGTCCGACCGGCCGGCCACGTCTTTCATCACCCCCTTCGGATCCTTCTGCTACGTCACCATGCCATTCGGGCTCAAGAACGCCGGGGCTACGTACCAGCGTTGCATGTAAAAGTGCTTCCACGACCAGCTGGGACGGAATCTGGAGGTCTGCGTCGACGACATCATCATCAAGACTCGTCGGACCTCCGACCTTGTTCAGGATTTGGAGGAAACGTTCGCAAACCTCCGGCGCTATCGGATCAAGCTGAATCTCGAGAAGTGCGTTTTCGGGGTCCCCTCGGGCAAGTTGCTCGGCTTCGTCATCTCCGAGCAGGGGATCAAAGCGAACCCCGAGAAGGTCTCCGCGATCCTCAACCTCGGGCCCATCAGCAATGTTAAGGGCGTCCAGAAGCTGACCGGATGCTTGACGGCCCTCAGCCGTTTTATCTCAAGGCTCGGCGAAAAGGCGATGCCCTTCTACCAGCTGCTGCGAAAAGCAGAGCGGTTCGCCTAGACCACCGAAGCCTAGGAGGCCTTCGATCGGCTCAAGACCCTACTCTCATCACCGCCGGTCCTCACATCCCCGACCTCAGAGGAGACCCTTCTCCTCTATATCGCGGTGACCTCGAAAGTCGTCAGCACCGTCCTCATCAGCGAGGTGTTGGCCGACGCCAAGACTCGTTACACCCAGATGGAGAAGCTGATCTACGCCGTCCTCATCACGAGCCGCAAGCTGCGGCACTACTTCACGAGCCATTCCGTCCACGTCGTCACCGGCTTCCTGCTCGGGGAGATCGTCGGTGGCAAGGACACGGTCGGGCGTCTCACCACGTGGGCCATGGAACTCCTGGGGCTCAACATCGCTTTTCTCCCTCGGCAGGCCATCAAATCCCAGGCCCTGGCCGACTTCGTCGCCGAATGGACCGAAGCTCAGGAACCGTCGGCCCCCGGCAGCGTCGAGTGCTGGACCATGTACATGCTCCAATACGTGCTGCAGTTGCGGTTTCGCGCCTCCAACAACACGACCGAATACGAGACGCTCCTCCACAGCCTACGAATGGCCACCACCATTGGCGTTCAGCGCCTCTACGTCAAGGGCGACTCTGAGCTGGTCGTCAGTCAAGTCATGAAGGCTTCCAGCTGCCGAGATCCGAAGATGGAAGTCTACTGTCAAGAGGTTCGCAAGCTCGAAGACAAGTTTGATAGACTCGAACTCCATCACGTTCTACGACAGGACAACGAAGCAGCTGACGCTCTCGTCAAGATGGGCTCGAAGCATCAGCCGGTCCCCGACGGCGTCTTTCTCGAAGTCCTCATCAAACCCTCCATCAGGGTCGCGCAAGGGCCGCTCGTCGAAGGACCAAGCGGCGAGCCGACCCTCGGACTAGGGGCAGAGATCATGGCGCTCGTCCCCGACTGGTCTCACGATATCTTCGCTCACCGTCAAGACGGCACTCTCTCGGCCGACCCAGACGAAGCCAGGAAGGTCATGCGACAGGCCAAGCCATACGTCATTTCGGACGGTGAGCTCTACAAGCGAAGCACGAGTGGTATACTGCAGCGCTGCATCCCTCAGGAGCAAGGCATGCACCTGTTCAACGACATCCACTCAGGCATCTGCGGTCATCACGCCAGACCAAGAACCCTCGTCGGCAAACCCTTTCGACAAGGCTTCTACTGGCCGACGGCCGTGGCCGACGCCCAAAAGCTCGTTCGAGCTTGCCAAGGCTGCTAGTTCTACGCCCGGCTGATGCACCTGCCGGCGTAGGAGCTCCAGACGATCTCGATCACTTGGCCCTTCGCTGTCTGGGGACTCGACATCCTCGGCCCGTTCAAAAGAGAACCCGGTGGTTTCACCCATCTCTTCGTCGCTGTCGACAAGTTCACCAAGTGGATTGAGGGCGAGCCGGTGTCCAACATCACTTCAATCCGAGCGGTCGGGTTCATCCGCAGCATCATTTGTCGGTTTGGGATCCCGAACACCATAATCACCGACAACGGCGCGCAGTTCACTGGCCGGTAATTCCTAGAATTCTGCGACGAATATCACATTCGCTTGGACTTCGCTTCTTAGGCGCACCCAAGGACGAATGGGCAGGTCGAACGGGCCAATGGGATGATACTCCAAGGTCTAAAGCCACGGATTTACGACTCCGTCAGAAAGGCAGCTGGACGATGGGTGAGCGAACTCCCGTCGGTCCTCTGGGGCCTGCGAACGACCCCCAACCGAACCATCGGGTTCACGCCGTTCTTCATGATATTCGGAGCAGAAGTGATGCTGCCGACCGACCTCGACTACGACTCTCCGTGAGTCCGAGTCTACGACGAGGAAAGATCGCAGGCCACGTTGTAGGACGGCCTCGACCAGCTGCAAGAGGCGCACGAGGTCGCTCTCCTGCGCTCCGTCAAGTACCGGTAGAGTCTACAGCGACTGCATGCTCGGCGCGTCAAAGGTCGGGCGCTCAACGTCGGAGACATTGTGCTGAAAAGGTTTCAAACTAAAGCCGACCAGCACAAGTTGTCGCCTCTTTGGGAGGGGCCCTTTGTAATCAAGCACGTCCTAAGGTCCGGTGCTTACAAGCTAGCAACCGAGGACGGTCGAGAACTCGCGAACGCATAGAATATGGAGAACTTCCGACGGTTCTACACTTAATAAAAACAACTAAGTTCTTATAACTTTGCTCTCGTTTTTTTTTTGTTTTGGGTTGCGAACCATGGCTGTCCCGGCCACCCCCCGCACCCGGGGCTACTTACCTCCACCCTCGCCTGTGTCGAAACGATCGACCACTTCTTTCGCTCGTCGTTTATCGATTTTTTTTGCGCCGAGGCGCCGCTCCCTGTTAACTCGTCACGTCTTTTCGTCTCTTTGTTTCCTCGGGGTTGGCCCGCGCCAAGCTCGCGGGTGACCCTCAAACGACACTTCGCGCGTGTTTTTCGTTCGAAGCCTTCCTGTGGCTAAACTATCTACGAATCGGGGGCTGATGACGCTCTATGGCTGTATCGGGTCCGACACCCGACCCTACGAGCTATACTCGGCCCATTTGTTTGATTGACGTCGAAGGGGGTGCGAAAAACAGGCGTAGCACGCGAAGGAGGGTCGGAAATTCACATTCAAACTCATAAAAATTTCTCGAACATTGTTTGAACGATACTTTCATTAATGCAATGACACTTTACACATTCGGACCTATACATAGGGAAACGGGCCGAATCGCTCGGGCAGGAAGTCCTCCGTATTGAAGTCGGCGACGGCCTTCGCCCTCGGCTCCTGTGTCTCCACCGCGATCGCGTCCCGCTGCTCGTCCGAGTAGCCGGACGCGAAGCCCTCGACGACCCTGCCGAGATCCGCATCCGGATAATGGGAGCGGACCAGGGCCAAGGATGTTGAGGACCCATCTCCCAGCGCCCTCATCATGACGTTGAAGACGATCTCTGAGAGTTGCTGCAGAGCGTGCGCAACGACGACCGTCGGGACGGAGTCCGGCACTTCAGAGTACAACTTCCCGATGAGGCTTAGACCCGCCGACCTCAGGGTCTGAACCTCGCCCGCCAATCCTGCATTCCAAGATGTCAGCAGAAAATCGAAGATAGCTAGAGCAAATAGGGAGGGGCCGACCCTTACCGTCCCGCTCCTTTGCGGCGGCCTGCCCTGCCCAGTCGAGGCTCTTTCGAAGGCGCTCGTTTCGGATTTGGGCCGCGGAGAGCTCCTCCTGGACCTTGGCCGCCTCCTCATGCATATGGCCGAGGTCCGCCGCCACTTGCTCAACCTCGGACTGGAGCACCACCGGCTTCGACATCAGAAGGTCAACCTGCTCGAAAGCACGGTCGCGCTCCTCTTTCGTCATGCACAGCGTCTGCTCCAGGGTCAAGTGGGCCCCCTCGGCGTGCTGGTGGTGGAGCCCGAGGCGCCACATCTCGGTATCGTGCTCCGCTGCTTGGCGACGAAGCCCTGCGACAGGACGAGTCAGAACCTGACCCCGAGGGTCGGAAGAATACGCGGCGACTTACCGACGATTGTGCGGTTGGCCTGCTCGAGGATTGCCACGGTCCAAGTGGCCCGAGCCTCGGACGCCACCATTTCGGCGCGCGCCTTCGCCAGCTCCTCCTTGAGGGTGTTGGCCTTGGCTTGGGCAGCGAACCCGCGCGGGGGTCAACCCAGCACCGCGTACAAGTTGTCCTACAAGAGATTATCAGCTCAAGAATCGGAAAAGATGGAAACCGAGAGCCGGACTCGAAGCTCACCTGGCACTCGACGAAGTGAGCCTCGTCGTAGATGGCGCCGACCTCCTCGGTGACCCTCGACAGTTGGCGGAGGCCGACGACCAACCGCATGTTGAGGGCTCGAGCACCTCTCACCCGATCCATCAGATAGCCGAAGCCATCGATCGCCCCTTCGAGTGGGAGGGGCCCTCACCCGGGGACCTCCCAGGTGGCGGTCGGCGCCGCCGGTCCTTGCGCCTCGACAGCGGCCCCGACGTCACCACTCGGGTCTGTGGGGCCTGACGCTCCGACGACCTCAGGTAGTTTGCCACGGGCCGTCTCGCTTAGGACTCGACCCACCGCGGGCGCGCCCGAAGGCGGCGAAACCGCCGCACCCTC
>BCLH01000432.1:30524-60150 GCA_001602315.1 Zoysia pacifica
AGGCTGCGGTTCTCGCGCCACTAGACAAGTAGTCTAGGAAGCCCGCCCTCGTCTTCTGCTTCCTGCCGGTCCTTCTCGGCCCTGGCGCCGTCGCAAAACTGGGCTCGGCCCTCCGCTGAGCCGACGCCGCAGCGGAGCTGGTCCTAGCCCTAGTGGCGATCGCGGCCACCGGCGGACCCTGAAAAACACCGAAATCAGCCTTGCGCAACAACTACTACGACCGAAACAGAAAAGCCTGCGCTTACCAACTGGCGATGTTCCCGGTCGAGGGGGCGTGGCCCACGATTGAGGCTGCCCTCGGCGTCCTTGAAGACGGCCGAGGTCCGAGCCAGCACTCCCTTGTCAGAGAGAGGTCGGCCGTGGACTTCGCAGATCGCGTCGTCTGGCCCCTCGTATTTGCCGATGCTGTGCACTCGACGGCGCAGCGGCATGATTCGGCGGCGCATGGCAACAACGAAGACCGTCGTCCCGGTCAGTCCCTGCTCCTGGAGGCGTCGAATCGCCTCCAGGTGAGATCGGATCGTCTCGACCTCAGCCATCGAGAGCTTCGACTTCCAGGACCCCGTCGCTCGAGGCACCTGGTCTTCGAAGGCCAGGAGCTGAGGGTCGGCGTTGTCGATGTAGAATCACGACCTCTGCCAGCCCTTCAGCGAAGTCTTCAGATCGACCTCAATGTACTCCTGGGACTCCCGAGTCCGGAGCATAATGCTGACGCCGTCGACGCTCCGGTCGACCCCAGTCTCCCGTTCGCAAAGCGTAACGAAGACAGCGACGTGGAGAATCCCGTTCGGTGCCAGCTGGTGAAGCCGGGCACCGTACTGGTTGAGGACCCCGCGGAAGAAGCTGGAGATCGGCAGCCCCAGCCCGCGCTCGTGATACGCCAGAAAGCTGACGATCTTCCCCGGCGGCAGCACGGGCGTAATGTGGCCGAAGCCAGGCACCCAGCCCGTCGACTCCTTCGGCGGGACCATGCCAGTGGCACTCCACCTCTTGAGCAGGGCGTCGTCGACGCACGATAGCTCCCACTCAGACATCCTGTAGGTGGCGACGACAGAAGTGCGAACTACGGCGATCGATGGACCTAACGGCGCTGCGATGGGAAGCGGAGCTACCGGGCTCTTGCGCAAAGGACGAAGGTGAAGCAAGGAAGCCGTGTGAAGACGCAAAGTTACCGCGCTCCCCCTTTTAAAGGGCCCGAGCAATTACTGCGCCTCCCACGATCGGCTAGATCGTGGGGTCGTACCTCGAAGCGCACCCCAGCAGTCCGCCCGCAAACCGCTGACGAGAGGGCCCGGGCCGCACCTTGCCGTCTCCGCCGCGGGCAGGACGGTAACAATTACTCCGACGAGACGGTTGCCAGAGCACGTCTGGCAGGCGACGTGACGCAGGCGTGCGAACCGCCGCATCCATGACGCCGTCCGATCGAATTCAAACCAACCGCTCGGATCGACCGGCGGTTCAAATTCCTGGACGGTCTGATTGCCCTCCGCGTGGAGGCACGAAAACCGTCCGATCCCCGTAACCATAACGGCGGGTTCGAATAATGGGGACGACCGAACGAAGCCCCCCACGATTGGCTGACCGACAGCCAGGGCCATCGGGCCAAACCGCACATTCGAGCGCTGATCATGGGCAAGCCTAGGCGCGACGCTGATCATGGACAGGAACCGCATCGAACCGGTCTGACCTAGGCGTCTTACCGAACGAAAGACCGAGAGCGACCTTGGCCCGACCTCGAAGGTCGAAACGATACGTGCACGCAGAATGAAACTTCTAACGATCGACTGACCGACAGTCGAGGCCATCGGGCTAACCCAAAGGATCGTGCGCTGATCATGGCCCTGGCCTAGGCGTAACACCGATCACGGGCAAGGACCGCGTCGAAACCGATCCTTCCTAGCCATTTCATCGAATGAAAAAACCGAGGCCGACCTCGGTCCGACCCTGAACGTCAGCACTATGCCCTGTCGGCCCCCCGGATCGCCTCTGGTCTCGGGGGCTGGGCCCGCAGAACGAAACCCCTAACGATCGGCTGACCGGCAGCCGAGGCCATCGGGCCAATCCAAACAATCGGACGCTGATCATGGCTTCGGCCTAGGCGGGACATCGATTACAGACCAGGACCACGTTGAAGCCGGCCCTTCCCAAGCGCCCTACCAGATATAAAAATCAAGACCGACCTCAGTTCGACCTTGACCGTCGGCACGCCGCCCAGCCGGCCCCCCGGATCGCCTTTAGACTCGGGGGCTGAGCCAGCGGAACGATCCCGATACGATTAACCATCAATGAATGATGATCCGCGCAATGTCTCAGCCCACGACTGACCCTCCGGCTCACTCGAGGGCTCGGGGGCCACGCCCTACGGGCGCGCTCGCGCGCACCCGTAGGAGCACAATAAACCTCGGGAACGACCAGCCTGACGCCGCCTCAACTGGAGATCGCAAACGGCGTTAGGCTCGGGGGCTACTATCGGGATCACGTATCCCGGATACCCAACAGATCGCGCTCGGGCGCACAAGACCTCAAGACGGGGGTCGGGCGATCACGGGCTCTGACCCCCCAACGACGATCTACGGCAGTCGCGCCTTAGCCACGCAGGCACGCGAAGACCTAGCCTCCGAAGGCCGACCCCCGGGAGCGACCCCTAGGGGGTAAGTACCGCGTTATGGTACATTTACTTTGACAGGCAACTGCCATCCGTCCTGACGAGACGGGACAAGATCCACCACGGCGACACTCCAGCAAAAAGCTGCGACGGCCGCGGACAAGACATGACAACACTGTAGCTGGCACAGTAGCGCCAGATGAGCATCACAGTATCAGCCGCTGCGCACGACACGACGGGTCACGACCATGCCTGGACGAAGCAAAATGATGGCAACAACGACGGAAGGGCCCACCTATCGGCGAGACGACAGGATCATGTAGGGCCCACCGCTTGTAACCCCAAGGCCCCCTCCTATATAAAGGGAGGCCCAGGGAGCACGAACAGAAGACACACCATGTCACCACAAAACAACGGTCACAAACACACGAAAGACAAAACCACTAGCTCCATTAGAGTCCAGGGTCCTCGCACCCTTTCGAGCAAACACCCTCACTCACCCACGTATCGGATCCTCTCGCGAAGAGAGGATCCCCGCCTTTGTAATATTATCAACGAGATAATCTGCCCCCTAGACGTAGAGTATTACACAGCTCGAGGTGGCCCGAACCAGGTAGAAATCCCTTTGAGTCTTCCGTATACTAGGCCACATCGAATTCGAAGGCGCACCTCCCTCACGATCGTATATTTACTGTGCCGGTGGTCAGAACGCCGACACCACTAGTCATGACCGTGAGCACAGCTGTCTAGACAATTTTAACATTGCAGAGGTTGTACACATTTACTTCCAGAAGTGATTTCATCCTCTGTGCTGGCCAAGCACTCGCACATTTCCCTTGGTGTGAAGGTCAGGAGATCACTTCAAAGCTTTTTCATGACTTCCTCCAGCTCGTAAATGCTCACTAAAGTTTCACCCTTAGAAACTAATCATAACTTGAGAGGCCCTCTCTTGTGCCAAATGGTTCGCGGGAGTACCCCTCCATTCGCCCACACTTCTCTCTTCAGGTGGATCCAAGCCTAAACAACTTTCTCTGCTTCACCAGTTGGCATGCATAAAACTGATCTCCATTACTTACTATGCCAGGCTGTGCCCATTCTTGGCTCGTGGTTATATGGTTGCACATGAGTGGTTGCTCCACGAACCGATCCAGATTTTGGAAGACAACATACCAAATGACAGTGCCGGTAAGTCCGCTCATAGCCTTACACCAATCATATCACCCAAATCACTAATCTTTGTGATGCTATTAAATATCTCATTAATCCTCGTGAAGCATGTATGATAATAAATCAATTTAATATCACCCATCCTGACAACAACAGCAAACTAAGCATGTGATCTACCTATATCAAAAGGTAAACTAGGGCAACAATACATAGTAAGGAAAAACTAGGTGAAAACCTAATAATAAGTGCGCAATCAATTTGACACAACCATACAGTCTACAAGATAGATATTTTGTAAAGTAGGCACAAGATGGTGAAGAAAACTTGCCTTCTTGCTGGGGTGTATAGTACTCGACAGCTACAAAGTCCTGCTACTAGAAATCCTCTTACTGCAGGTCTGGAACGATCAATCATATGCAAGAAACAGATCAAAATCAGTATGGCAATGCCATGAATGGATCGGTTGTTTTGTTACGATCATTTTAGCGTAAAAATCGTGTAAATCGGAGTTACGGTTTAAAAGTTATAGTGTTTATAAAGTTCTAGAGACTAATCTGCAATTAAAATTATGTTCTGAGCACCTAATTGTAATTTCCAAAATTAATTAAGGACTAATTAATTACATAAAGTTCAAGGGCTAAAATATAAATTTGTCATACGATAGGTACTGTTTTGTAATTAAATAAAAGTACAGGGATCTTTATGTAAAATTAATTAAATTAATATTATAATTATTATTTGGATTAATAATATTATTTATTTATTTATTATTAAAATATATTTAATAGATTAGTCCAAAATCAATTATCCCTAAATTCTAATTAAATGCTAATTAATCAGAACTACTCACTAATGCAGTAATCAATTTGGTTTATTTTATTTGGTAAATGGCGGATCGATCTGGATCATCAGATTTGAATTGGATGGTCATGATTGAAAATAGTAGCAAAGGTATATGAGATCTGATATGGATCAGCCGATCCAGATCAGACGGTGCTGGCGGCGTGCGGCTGGGCAGTTGGCTCGGCCAGAGGCCAGGCGGCAGCGCCATGGCCAGACCTCACCGGCGTGTGGATTCTGGCATGGGGCGGCTCAAAATGTAGAGGGCTTCGAAGGGAACTCACTTAGGGGGGATCGCCAACGGTCGGGGATGGAGGTCGGGTCTAGGCGGCGGGACTTAAGCGATGATGGGCAGCCCCCAGAGGCAGCGACCCTCAATGGGAAGGCCAGGGCGGGGGCGGCGAAACACGGGGTAGCTCGGCACGGGGTCAGGCGGCTCAGAGGCTACCTCGAGAGGTGGCGCGACGGGTAGCTAGGGTTGAGAGCTTTGGGGATGAGAGAGAGGGACGAAAGAGGTGCCCCCGAGGTGGGGAGGAGGTTGGGGATGAAATCCCGCAGGATTCGGAGTTTTGTTGGCCAGAATTTGGGGGGGGGGGGTGGCGGCTCTGTTGGAAGTCTGTTGGGGAGGCAGCTGGAGGTCGGTCATGATGAGCGAGGCCAGCATGGCTGAGAGATAGGGAAGGTGGGAGGTGGCGGCTGGGCCTGGGCCGTGGTGGCTGGAAAGGGGAGGATGGAGAAAGGGTGAGCGAGAGAGGGAGATTTGGCCCAGGGGAGGTTTTATTTCCTTCTTTATCCTCTTTATTTCTTTAATCTTTAATTACTTAATGGCATGATTAATTATTTTCCAATGCAATAATTTATTTGAATGAGAATGAAATGCTATGCAATGACATGGGCTAAAATGCAATCCTAGCATTTTAATTTGAAAAGGATTTTATTCTATTCTAACTTGTGAAATGCAATTAAAGAATTTGAAGTTTTAATATTCAAAAATTGTTGAAATTTTGGGCGTTGGAGAAGGTAGGAGGAATAGTTCCTGGGATTTGGTTGCGGCAGGAGACTACTCTACCCTGAAACTGAAACGTCACACTCAAATTGAAGGAGCGGCCTGTAATCTCCCCCACATATCCCGTGGACTTGGCACAACACATGTACAATCTATGGTTTAAAACGGGAAAAAAATCAGGTTTCAATAGTCTAAGTGAAATTACATTCTTTCAATTGTTATCTGACATCATCCATGTATATTAACAAATACAAACAGTGTTAAACCTACCTTCCCGTCCACAGCAGAAACCAATGCCTAGCTACCAACTCATGGCATAAGCATACTGCAAATCAAAAATCCAGTGAAAAATGCAGCACCACGCATCCATGGGCACAAGAAAGCATGGCTGTTTTTTACTAAAGCAGAAAGCATGATAGGCGCGGCAGAACATACATGGGATACCCAAGGACCTACCCCTTGCAGGCACATCACAAACATTCACATAAAATACTATAGAGTTACATGCATGGCAGTCATTCACATCATAAACTACTATAGATCTGCATGCAATTAGAGTCCACATATAACATGTTTCTAGCTTTGAAACTTGGTATAGAACATAAAAGTCCAATCAATAGCACATATACCTAGTTGTACTTCATTGACTTGACCAGTGGAAGGAGTTGCATGAATGGTAGACAATTTGTGCATGGCCGGCGCCTGTGACAATGGTGAATGCATCGTGGCGTTCGCAGCAGGTGAGCTGTTGCTATGCTTTTCAGCTCCAGTGGCTTTACCTGTCAATTCTTATCAAAAATTCCTTTGACCAGGAAAACTCATGATCTGGTACTCATCGACATGTCAAATCACTCCAGCGTTGCTTACATTTCTGTGCAAATGGAGTTTACGATCTAGTGTTATCAGGTACCATTTAAAATGATTCAAAGTTAATACAAAGTAATGTATTTGGAAAAAAACACAAATGCATATAGAACTATACTGAGTCATCAGGAATGGGTTAAATGGTTGATAGGAGGCACACTGTTTTTGGGGCAAACACCAACACAATTCGACATAATTCTTAACGCCAGGGTTGACAAGACAAATGACATGGTTGTGATTGGGCTGTGGGAGCAGTCCATCGTGCGACAACAGGTTCAACCAATTTAGACATTTACCTGATCGGCAATCACTGACACACGTAGCCCGTGGGTTGGGCACGGCACAATCACGACCGAACATCTAAAATATAATAAATCAACATTTCAATATTATAAGTAAAATCAAATATTCTATATTCATATATTTTCATTTAAAGTTTTATATTATAATATAGAATTTGGGAAAAATCAATCCGGTGAAATTGAGCCATATACTGCTCTATGATGACACGTGTAACCCATCGGGTCAACGGCCCAACAATGTCCCACATAAAAACTAATGGGCCGTGCCTGCACATAGCTCTTTTCTAAACAAGCAATAAATATGATGGTTCGTGCACAAGCTTGTCATTGAGCACACAGATAGATGATAGCCATGTAAGCCCAGATGTAGACCTAGGTATCCAGAACACAAAACACACTTTCCCCTTTCTCATGGATAGGGAAATAAGTATGGCATGGTAAAGCATATAATCATTCAGTCACATCCCTCAAATCACTATGCACTCAGCATTCTCCCCTAAAATGTTGTAACATCCTAGGCTCGAAATATGGCTCCAGACCATTTTGCACATAGTGCGGGTCCCACCTAAGAGAATAACTACTTTTTCTTTCATCCTTGCTTTACGTAAAAGGGTTAACCCGAGTTGTTTCTAAGCAGGGTATTTAAATTGGTCATGCTCTCCCTCACCTAGCGATATGGAACTAAACTCCTGTTGCTACGGTAGTTCATGCAGCTAGAGTACTATGCTACAGTACTGGCTAGGATTTCACATTCTCCCATTAGGACTCGACGTCCTTCTTGAGCAGCGGACCAATTTACTCTGAGGGGATAGATATATATGATCGCCTCTCTTGGCCACATCTGTACGTCCAGTGCTAGTATATGTGCCATGCACGCAGTATCTGCACCCCTAACACGTACACACCAATGAAATTCTCAATTTACCTTTCTTTTCCTTGACGACTACAGGGTTGGCGAGCCACCCGGGGTGGTAGACCTCTTTGATAAAGTTGGCATCAAGGAGCTTCGCAATCTCCTCCCCAATCACCTTGCACTTCTCGTCATTGAAGCGTTGTAGTTGTTGCTTGATGGGTTCACGCTATGGGAAGGAGGTTGAGGGAATGCTTGCTGACTTCCTTTTGGATGCCCAGCATGTCGGTCAGTTTCCAAACGAAGACAACCCAGTTGGCAGCAAAGAAGTTGATGAGCATGGTTTCTTATTCCTCGAAGAGCATCACTCCAACTCATACTTTCTTGGCCAGGTTGAAGGGGTCGATGTTGATTTCCTTGACATTCGACCAATTTGAAGGAAGCTGAGGCCGGAGCCATGGTGTCAGGGGTGTCGTCCGCCATTTAAGTCTTGCGAAGTTCTGAGAGCTCTTCTAAACCCGAGATGGTTGTGGCTCACTTGCAACTCTTTTGCTCGCAGGTAAAGGCATATTGGAAGTGAGACGCCATGGTAAAGACGCCTTTAGGGCCCAACATATTTAGCTTGAGGTAGATGTAGCAGGGGATGGCGATGAACTTCACGTAGCACAACTCTCTTAGCATGGTGCGGTAACTTCCGATTAAGTCGACCACCTCGAATGTTAGTCACTCAGTCTAAAAATTGCACTAGTCACCAAAGGTCACGGGTAGATCGATCTACCTGAGAGGCAAAGCTTGCTTCTCAAGGATCACCTAGTGGAATGGGACGTTGTTGGGGGTGAGCATTGGAGGGAGGGATCTTCATGGATATGTTGAGGTATAGGATATTGAGGCCACTGCCTCCATCCAATTTCTGGACCTTAGTGGTCTTAAGGCTGCTACCTCAGTCTGTGAAGACCTTAGTCAAACGGGTGTTCCCAGATGAGGCACATAGTCGAGATGGTTGGAGTGGTGAAAGGTGACGGACACTTTCAACCACGTGAGACATGTCGGCACTGCAGGTTGGACAGTGTTTACTTTCCTAAGGGTGGGCTTGTGGCGACGTCGAGGTTCGCAAGCAGCCAGACCACTAAATATCATGAGTCAACCTTTCGGCTCTAGAAAGGGGGATCGTTTCCCTTCTCCCCTGCATTCTCCAGAGGGCCGGTCTTGTAGCGTGTCGGGCGAACTTGGGGTCGCCAAGAGGAACTGCTTCAAGTCACAATCCCCGTAGAGGTGCTTGATTAGATGGCTGCGATTGGGGCAGTGCTAGTCGAGCATCTTCTCAAAGTTCTTATCAAACAGCTGCGCCTGTGGCCTCCCAACTTGATCAATGGCACCGACAAACTTGTCGCAAAGTCACTTGAGCTTCTTGCCCTTTTTCATCCTGCAGTGGCTTGCGCCATCGTCGGAGTTGTCGCGGTGCTCTTCCTTGGCTTTGGTTTTACCCTTGTCCAAGTTGGCAAGGATGACTTCCTCCTCAATGATGAAGGTAGTCGCAATGTCGAGGAGGTCGCATGTGGTGAGCGGATTCTTGCACCCGAGCTTGTGGACAAGCAACTTGAAGGTTGTCCACAAGTGAAGGCATTGATGGCATCATCCTCATTCTTGTTGGGCAGCTAGTTGCGCTTCCGAGAGAAGTGCTGAATGTACTCCCGGAGACTCCTCAAATCTTTGTTTACTATTCTTGATGTCCCATGAGTTGCAAGGCCGAGTGTAGGTTTCTTGAAAGTTTCCAATGAAGATTTGATGGAGCTCGGTCCATTCATGGACACAACCATCTAGGAGATGTTCGAGCCATGCTCTGGCCATGTCAGCTAAAAACAGCAGCGAGTACTGGATGGTGAAGAGGTCATCAGCGCCCCCTGCACAGTAGATGAGATGATAATATTCTAGCTAGTTGGCATTCATCTCCTTATCGTAGTTGGTAATGTTGGCTGGTGCATGAAAATTAGGTGGAAACCTAGGTCACTGTATGGCCGCCCCTAGGCTCTAGGTCTAACCATGTCTGTACTAAGAGCCTCTTTGTTTCAGCTTTTCAGCTGAAAAAGCCAGCTGAGAAGCTGAAACAAAGAAGGTTCTAAAAAGCTCGCTTTTGGAATACTAGAAAGCTAGCTTTTGCAGAAATAAACTAAAAGCTGAAAAGCTCATTGAGAGCTGCTTTTCTAGCTTTTGATGTGAAAAAAAACTAAATGTATATTACAAAAGCTAACATTCAAATTTCATCAACCAACTTTTCAACTAACCACCAGCAAGCTTTTCTAAAAGCTCAAAAGCTCCAGCTCAAACAAAGAGGGCCTAAGGCTTCGAGATGGATTGCGGCTTTGTCCGTTCCCATGGCAACTGTGACACCGTCCTCGAGAGGATCCAAATTGTTGCTTAGTTCACAATGGTCGAGGTGCCTCTCATGGGAAGACCTGAGACACATGCCACTTCTTGCTAATTGTCTCGTGTGGATGGTGTAACGTGTGTCCTGCTTAGGGTCGAGTCGCTGATGGACCGAAGGAGCGTCTTGTTGAGGGCATCAACCGCCAAAGCGACCCTTTTGCACGACGGATGGTTGTTGGTCTTGACCGCTGTTAGGATCCTGACAACTGTCGTGCGTTTCAGAATGTTGCTGGTTGTTATGATGACGTCTCCTAGTTTTGAATGCTCCGTTAAGGAAGACACATAGACGCTGATGGGTTCCTCGGAGAGCAGTGTCTTTGGGCCAGCGGTTTCGTTGAGGATGACCATTGCTGCCGCAAGGTTCTAGCTTTGCTGCTCCAAGGCTAGAGTCCCATCGGCCATGAGCTGTTTGTAGAAGATTCGTCCATAGGCACAGACTTGGATAACGGCTAGCTCAGGGTCTACTGCTGCCACTGAAGCTCTGCACACTCCTGCTGCAGGGTACGATGGGCTTCCTCGAGATCTACCCTCGTGACTTTGACCTGCTGGGCTTTCTTGGTGAAGTAAGCCTCCTGGCGCTGTGTTGTGAGGTCATCGTGCATGGTACTGTGGTCAGAGGATGCCACATCCATTGTTGTCGTTAGGTGCACCATAAAGCCCTCATGAGTTGGGTCGAGGAGGAGTACTGTGCGAGCATGACAACACACTGTGCGCCTGGCGGCATGAGCATTGTAGGCCTTTGAACGAATGTGCGTGGCTTGGAGCCAAAGGCCGCCCTTCTAAGTGGGGACGAAGTCCAAGGTCCTGAAGCAGAAGGACTAGCCAACCGCATACTCAAGAACTTGCAACGAGTGTCTGTTAGCACTGATGGTGACCGTGATGCTCCCAAAACGGACACGGGAGTTGGTGGTGTCTTCCACGATGAATACAAGAGGAGCCATCATGGAAGATGCAGAAATGTGCATGACAATGCGAGGAGCCATCGAGGAAGATGCAGAACATGTGTGCCAATTGTTAGTGTTTCTAGCCACCAATACAGAAGAATTTAGATAAGGAGGTGGAGATCTGAGGCACGAGGGTTTTCTTCCTGCGATGACTTGGCATGCATGAGGTTTTTACCATGGTTTGGGTGAGGTTCCCTAAGTCCAGCAGCAGTGATTGTATTGACTTTGTGAGGTTAGATGATGGATTACAATGATCGAGAAGGACGTGCCCTCCTGTGCGAGGTGGAAGAACGGTTGATGGGATCCATTCTTTTCGTGTGTGATGGCATGTGTGTCATTGAATGTATGGCTGAATGTCAAGCTCTTGTTTATCAGCGTCCCTGGTGCGGCCTTATACAGGGCTGGCCAGCTCAGGGTTACATGGCATGAGCCTTTTTACTATCGTAGCAGATGTAGGTGTCGCAGGGCACAGGGCAGCTTTTAGACTATATTGCGCGCCAGACTGCCAGGCGGTAGCAAAGATTCCATCTGGCCTATCACCGGTCAGTTAAAACAGTGCTCATCTATTTTGGTAGTGTTGAAGGAGATGAATGCCCAAGTCTAGGAGGAAATGTAGTGCCAAGCCATCTCCTACGTGGGGTGGAGCAGGCTCCAATCCGAAGATGGTAGCGGCCCCAACTCGGGAGCCACAGCGGTCCTTGCCTTGCTTCTCTTGATTTGGTTCATAGTTGGGCCGTCTTGCTGGCTCAGGGTCTAGCTTTGATGGTGGGCTGCTTTAGCGAGAATTAGTATGGACCGGCCAGGATTAAGGCCCCCCGGCCTACTGTCCCAACACATGCTATCCTGCAGGTCCAATCAAGTTTCACAATCCCTTCGTCATGAATGATTGTTCCTAACTTGCTAGTGATTTGCCTCATCATGCTTTTACGTGAAGTGTCAACAACAATGGGATCCTACATATGAATATATAAAAACATATGGTCAGAAATCATGCATGGAGTTGTTTGAGAAAACTAACCGTAATAAAAAAAAGTATAAGAAAAACATAGGGAAACAAGTAACACATATTGGTTCAAATAGTAAATAAACGTACACTGGACACCAAGGCATGAGCTAGATCGTTCTCTATGACCTTTGAGGACAATCCCTCGATGGCTTGTTTTGCTTTGTCCATGATCGTCAGTGTAGCTGATAGTTTTTCCTGCAAGCAAAATATAAAAAAAGGTATGTAATTACGATTCTTGGAACATAAACAGTTAGTACAAGTACAGGCAAAACTATCATAATCAGTCTCATACACACAAAATAGCGTGCACCTAAGAGAGTAGTATTAGTAACAAGTTCAGTGTAGAAAAAAAGCATGGGAGGAATTAAATGGCAATTACAATAAACAGCCTAACCGTTTCATGAAAATTGACTCATAGGACAGGCGTAGCTCTCTTTTGCTTAACTCTCAACTTACCTCTGTATGAAATATTTGATGCAATAGACTGGTAGGCAAGAAATCTCAAGTAGAAGATCATATATAAATAGCCAGCCTAAAGAAGCTCTCATCACCATATGCATATATTAATGGAAAATACGTATGTCTTGTTATTCACATTGATACGACCTGACCCATAAAAAGGTCATGGCAATGATGACAAAAAGAGGTATGTCTTGTCATTCACATTGATAGGAGCTAACCCATAAAAAGGACATGGCAATAATGACAAAAAGACCAGCCTATGTGCACGATATGCGATACTATCCATTAAAAAATTTTATACCTAGATTACATGTCAATGAACTTTGATCAATAATCACTATAGATTCGAAATACGAGAATCCCAGAATTGAACTTTTAGATTTATCATAATAAATAGTTGTGACATATATTTTTTATATTACTAGTATTGATTAAATTTATAGAATTTATTTTCAAAGGCATGGTCAATTAAATCCAAATGCAAAGTTATTGTGGGACATAGATACTATGAGATATCAGCTGCATCATTAGACACAATGACTGTGCATACACATTTTACATAGAACTACTGTTGTTCTCTATGACACTACAGTGAACCATGTGCATCGCAAGGCTAAAAAAGGACATACTTGTGTGACCCCATACAAACAAAAACCAATAGTACTATAGTGCCAAGATATATTAAATTAAATCTATTTTGTATCTTTCCTCTACTTGCTTTAGCAAGAGAATATTTCCTAGCTTATATTCTCCACTAAATAACTGAGAGTGCCTTTCTACCATGAATAGTTCACAAAAGCATGTACCCGCTATTTGCTTGTACTATTGTTGTTGATTTATAATTTACCATGGCTCAAATAGATATGAGTAATTTTGTTCTGTTTTTTTAGTAATTTATATTTCCTTCAGTAATTTTGTTTCATTTCCTTCATTAATTTTTTCTCCTTGAGTAAATTTGTTCTGTTCCCTTGAGCCATTTCTGTTTCCATCAGTAATTTTTATTAGATTCCTTCAATAATTTCATCACCTTTAGTAAATCTGAGCAGGATGAATGGTATGGTATGATATTCCTAGTTGATACTTGGTGTTTATGGCATGTGCTAGTGCTAGCTCTAGATTCTAAAGATTGGTTCATGGACCGAGTTTACAGCACTGCCACAAGGCTTATATGGGTAGGCCTTGCTGACTAATTGGTTGATTGCCTAGTTCAGTATGCACCATGTGGTGGTGTAGTGGTGCAAGAGGGGGCTTCTACGGCGGAGGTAAAATGGACTCAATAGTTGATGTGATGGTGAAACTTTAGCAGATTCATACAAGCTGGTAATACCTTGTAAAGACTTTGTAGCAATTTTCTAGCTACACACCTAAGGAAGTGTGTAAGGTATCCATGGATACTAGCAGAACGAAGGCTTTAGTCCACTTGCTAAGGGATGAAATTACAACTTGTGCTGAAAAGTTTGCAAACTCTCAAGAGATAATAATGCCATGACAACCGTGCTCACAGTCAAGAGCGGCCTAGATTGCTTCACGATTAGTTCCACTTCATGAATCGGTTGTTTTTGGTTGGCCTTGTCTTTGTAATCGAGTTGACCCAATAACTCAGTAGCCAGGTGTTGGATCATTTGTGTATCCAAAGTTTTCTCTTCCCACTGCTCTTCAAAACTTTGGCATTTATCAATTGTTCATGGATATAGAACTATTGAACACTTAATTGCCCTACATCTATGATGAAAAATAGCCTTCATTTGCTTTCAATTAAAGATGAATCTTGAACACCCCGAGCTCTCATCCAGCCACATAAGCAGAGGTGATTGCCAGTGTCAGATCTAAGGGAAACGCAATCCCATCGTTCCTCGATGCGACCCATGGCACCGGCCCTCGATGCGCCTTGCCAACCCCTCCCCCCTCCCCCTGGTGGCTGTGATGATCCCTGACAACCCCTTGCTCCTATTGCCATGCACCCCTCCCTCCCTCCGTGACGAGAGTCCCATTGTGAGTTTTTATTTTAAATAATACATATTGTTGTAAAAATAGAGAAATAATTCTCAGAATTGAGAAATTACAAAAATAATACTATGTTGTATATCCAATATATGATTTAACCAAAGTGGCACGCTGGTCAAAATCGTTCACTGAACATACGGAAATGCTTAAGTTGCATCTTCAAAGTACAACTAAGGAATGTCATATTCTGAAAACACGACTTTGTCAATTTTGTGTCGACAGCCGTACAACAAAGCTTATCTCATGCGCTCCGAACACGACTGAAGGAAGGTTGAGTTTTAAAAATCCAAAAATTTTATTTTGAACCACCAACACACAACAACATTTTAAACTATCTTTTTAAATGTAAAATATGTTTTGAATTAGTTACAGATGGAAGACCTATTATTTTTTGTTGTGTATGGATTTTATCACAAGAAAGATGTCAGTAATGGTCTAGCACATATCTTGAGAAAATTAAAAGGAATGAGATACAATAGTAGAGATAAAATTCTAAAGATAATATATTTAATTTAAGAAGCCATATGTAATAGAAATATAATAATGGCTCGGCACATACATATCTTGATACATAAAATGGGGATAGCATAGTAGGCGAAGAATGACGTGTCTAAGGTGCTGTGCACTGAGCTAGTCCTAACACAACTTAAGGAAACATAAAATTATGTTGGGTGGGATAGAGATCTACTGGTTGTAGCATGGATATTTCCCCTTCCTAAAATCATCTGGTCCAGCTGCCATTGCACGATGAGCCCTCTCGCACATGCATTTCCTTTCTATATAGGTTCATCAACTCTACTCTCCATTTCTTTGAGTTGGTTGCTTCGAGGTTGCTCGGTGTCCCAATGATTTTTTCTAAGTGTGAAGCTTGTTCAAGGCTAAGGATGTTTTTAAAGCTATGTGTGGCTTAGTTTTAGGCCTTGTGTCAATAGGAAAGCCAGTACTATTAACAGGGGTCAGACCACTTATCTTGATTTTACAAGAGTTAGGGGTATAGATGCTCTAGGCTTTCTGAAGCACTTGAGTGATTGAAGGAGGCTTGAAAATGTCAAGTGTTGCAGCGGGAAGCAAGAAGATCTCGAAGTCGTCAAGTTCTAGCAACAGGAGGAGTCATCGAACAGTCCGACAACATCACCAGATAGTTTTCAGAGGGATAGTTTTCTGAAGACAGTTTTCTGAAGGCAGATCAGAGCAAGTCACTAGACAGTCTGGTGACTGCTGGAGTTTAGAGTCCCGAAGAGATATTTTCTGTACCGAGATGCAAAGTATCACTGGATAGTTTGGTGTTGTCAAAGACCGGACAGCCCAGTTTCCAAAAAGATGAACTTACAGAAGAGGTGTCTCTGTTTATCCAAAAGATACGGTCACTGGACAGTCTGATGAAGGTATGCACTAGACTGTTTGATGCCACATGAAGTGGACTCTAGAGAGGGTGTTTTTTGTCTGTTGAAGACCAGAAGACACTAGACAGTTTGGCGGTCCCAGTCACCGAACAGTCATGTGATTGCAAAATGCAGTTAGCTTTTTGGCAACAGCTCCCAATGGCTTTTTCAGGACTTGGAGCCTATATACATCGTTGGGGAGATATTGTGGAGGTTATCTGTGGCCAGAAGAGTTAGAGGAACATTTGTGCAATCCAAAGGTCACTAAGCAGAGCACAAAGAAGCATCTTGAGAGACCTTGAGTGCTTGTGAAAAGTAGCAAAGAGCATCCATATATTTCTAGAGCTTGTGAGGCTGAAAGGAGTGTCTTAGGCTTGTTACTATTCTCCATTTCTATGAATTGGTTGTTACAAGGATGCTTGATGCTCTACCAAAGATGAAGCTTGTTCAAGGTTAAGGTTGTTTTAGAGCCAATTGTGGCTTAGTTTTAGGCCTCGAGTCAGTAGGAAAGTCGGTACTGTTAAGAGAGGTCAGGTCACTCGTCTTGGTTTTACAAGTCTTAGAGAGTATAGATGTTCTAGGTTTTTTGAGGCACTTGAGTGATCAGAGAAGGCTTGAAGATGTCAAGTATTTCAGCGGGAAGCAAGACGAACTGAAGTCAAGTTCCAGCATCAGGAGTCACCAAACACTCCATCAAGCTCACCGAACAATCCTGTGTTCGTTGAAGGCAGAAGTCTAGAGAGCTAGTCTTCTGGAGGCAAATCAGAGGAAGTCACCGGAAGGTCCGGTGAGAGTAGAAGATCAGAGTCCAGAAGAGGTGTTTTTTGGAGCTGAAGTAATGAAGTCACCGGATAGTTCAATGGTCAATGACCAGACAGTCTAGTGTCCAGGAAGATGAAGTCCAGAAGAGGTGTCTCTGGAAGTCTAAAAGTGAAAGTCACCGGACAGTCCGGTGTCATATAGAGTGGACTTCAGAGAGGGTGTTTTCTCTCTGACGAAGACCAGGAGTCACATGACAGTTTGGTGGTCTCAGTCACTATAAAAAGCAATCAGCTTTTTGACAACGGCTCCCAACAGCCTTTTTGAGGCTTGGAGCCTATATAAATCATTGGGAGAGATGTTGTGGAGGTATCTACGGCTAGAAGAGTTTGGAGATCACTTGTGAAAGCCAAAGTTCATCAAGGAGAGCACAAAGAAGTACTTTTCAGAGATCTTGAGTGGTTGTGAAGAGTAGCAAAGAGCAACCATACATTCTTAGAGCTTGTGTGACTAAGAGGAGTGTCTTAGACTTGTTACTCTTGGTTCGTGATAGCTAAGACCGGTTAGGTGTCAGTGTTCAAGCTTTTGAGTAGACTGTGGAAGTTGACATCAAGTTTGTGAGCCGTTTTGGATCCCCCACTTGAAGGGACACCAAGAGGGAGCATTTGAGCTTTGGAGGCTTGCTCTTGCGAGAGGGTATTGTTTGCTAGAGCCGGGATCGCCGGTGACTTCATTCCGAAAGTGGAGCATACCCTAGAGAGCACTATTCTGAGAACGACGGGAGAGACCGGTACTTTGATAGGAGTGGTCCAACGAGGATTAGGGCAAGGCACCATCCTTTCGAGACCTTAGGAAAAATCGTTGAGTATTCCTTTCTCTCTACTCCTTACATTTTGCATTTACTTTATTGCGGGTAATGTTATAGGTTAATTTGTGGTTCCTCTTGGTGGCTTTCGTGCCCGTTTGACTTGCTAGTTAGCTTGATAGATTGTTCTTCCTTAGATTATCCTTTCTATCTATTTGTGTCGTGGTTTCCTAGCTTGTTCTTCATCTTGCTTGATAGTTATCTTGCTAGGAGTTGCTTGATAGATAGCTAGTTACTAGGAAGAGTTGAAAAGTTTTTAGTAGTGTTAGTGCCCAATTCAACGCCCCTCCCTTCGCCGTCACTTGATCCTTTCAACATGTTCATCACACTCTTGAGCCACGGGATTGTAATATCTCTTCTTCTACTAGCACTCCTTACTGATGATACTATTGTGCTTCCTAATGAAACTCAATATGATCTATGTGCTCGCATTGATAAGCTTGTAGGATAGATCAATTCTTATGAGAAGCATCATATCATAAGTGATGAAGTTATCCAAAAAAAACTTGATGTATGAGATGCACATCTTGAGCTCTTTAGACAAAATTCACCAAGTGAAGCTGCTCTTATTGTTGAGGTTAGTACAAATAAATCATTTAAAACTTTGGCTACTAACACCTCTTGTCTCATGGCTTCTAGAAGGTGAATTATAAGAATGATGGTAAACATTGGGTGCTTGATAGTGGATGTACTCAACACATAGTCAGAACATTGCAAAATGTTTACCAAGGTCAAAGAAGATGAAGATAGAAATAAGGTGACATTTGGGGATAATTCAAAGGGAAGAATAAGGGGTTCGGTAAAATCGCTATCTCCAATGACTTGTCCATATTAAATGTCATGTTGGTAGCATCTTTGAGCTTCAACCTTCTATCGGTGGTACAACTTTGTGATCTTGGCTTTACTTGCTTCTTCAATGACAAGGGTGTCGAATTGATCAACAAGTCTTTGGATCTCACATTCAACGGGTTTCGACACAACAACTTGTATATTATAGATTTCTCTTCAAGTGAAGTTGCACCACAAATTTGACTCATTGCAAAGTCCTCTAAAAGTTGGCTATGGCATAGGAGGCTTGCCTACATTGAAATAGGGCAATTGAAGAAAGTCACCAAGAAGAGATTGGTTCTAGGAATTCAAGATGTTACCTTCAAGGGACAAGTTGTGTAGTGCTTGTCAAGCGAAAAAAATAAATGGCAACCCTTCATCCTTACTAGACTATTATGTCCACATCAAAACCTCTATAGCTCCTTCATATTGATCTTTCGGGCCAACAACATACAAGGGCCTTGGTGAGAATCTCTATTATATGGTGGTAGTTGATAATTTCTCTTGGTATGCGTGAACCATATTTTTGGAAGACAAAGCTCAAGCTATCTCCAACTTCAAGAAATTCACCAAGAGGGCTCAAAATGAATTTGAAGCTAAAATCAAGAAGATTAGGAGTGTTAATGGGACTGAGTTCAAGAATTCTACCATTAAAGAGTATTGTGATGATCTAGGTATGAAGCACGAGTTATCGGCCACCAACACCACAAAGCAAAATGGTGTAGCAGAGAGAAAGAATCAGACTCTCATCTCTCTTGCAAGAGCAATGTTTGATGAATATGGCACCTTGGAAAGATTTTGCGCCAAGGCAATCAACACGGCCGCTATACTTCAAATCGGTGTATCTACATCGACTATTGAAGAAAACTCTCTATGAGCTTTTGGTGGGAGAAAGCCTAACTTGGCATACTTCTATATCTTTAGGTGCAAGTGCTATATCTTCAAGAAAAGAGAAAGGCTAGGGAAGTTCGAGAAGAAGACCAACTTTGGTTTTCTTGTTGGATATTCTGGTAATTTTAAAGCTTATCGTGTTTTCAATGCTACTACCAGATTTGTAGAAGAATTTTATGATGTGTAATTTGATGAAACTAATGGTTCTTAAGAGAACAAAGAGCTTTATGGTTGTAATGTAGATGATGAACCATTGGAGGAGGCAATGCAAAAGATGCCCGTAAGTGATGTTTTTCCAAGAGAAGATGATGGACTTTCTACTCCACCACCGGAAACATCCTATGCAATGCAACAAGATCACTACATCAACAAATCAAGCACAAGATTCATCAAGTGTACAAGCTCCAAGAGATCAACATCAAGGGCATTCTACCTCGAGAAATCAAGGAACCCTCTACACGAAGTGCTACGCCACCATGCCGACAAAAGCACCAAGAGATGAAAAGATTGCAGCTCACCGCTCCGACAACAAGATATGTTCGGCTCCAAGGAGTAAGCTCTTCATGATGCTCAAGAAGCTTCACCATTGTAAGCTCTACCGGCTCAAAAGGATCCAAAGAGGCACAACCCCATTACTCTAAATCACGAAAGTGACTCGATTCTTGGGAGTTTCTATTAAAGATTAAAAACTAAAAAGAATCAATACAAGCCAAATTATACTAATAATGAATCTACTAATGTTGCTTGTGAGAACTTTTCCTTTGTGTCTTTGATAGAGCCCAAGAACATTGATGAGGCGGTAGAAGATTACAAGTGGATGCTTGCTATGCAAGAAGAGCTCAACAATTTTGAAAGATATCAAGTATGGGAGTTGGTGAAGAGGCCAAGGCACAAGAATATTATCGGTCCCAAGTGAATCTTCAAGAACAAACAAGATGAGATTGGAAATGCCGTGAGGAACAAAACGATCGAGACTCATTGACAAGGGTTATTCCCAAGTTGGAGTTGATTTTGACGAGACATTCACCCCTGTTGCTCGCCTTGAGTCAATTTGAACCTTACTCGCTTATGCTTCACATTTAACTTTAAGCTATATCAAATAGATGTGAAGAGCGCATTTCTAAATGGTCTCATCAATGAGCAGGTTTTCATTGAGCAACAACCGTCTTTAAACTATATCAAATAGATGTGAAGAGCGCATTTCTAAATGGTCTCATCAATGAGCAGGTTTTCATTGAGCAACAACCGTCCGGCTTCGAGGATGTCTAGCACCCCAACTACGTTTTCAAGTTAAAAAAAGCCTTGCATGGACTCAACCAAGCTTCGAGGGCGTGGTATGAGAGGCTAAGAGACTTAATCACTGGCAAAGGGGGAGAGAAATGTCATGATGATCAAGGAAGAGTATGATGATCGAGGGTTGAGAAATGTCATGATGATCAAAAAAGATTAGAAGATTTGGAAAAGGAAGAAAAGAAATCACAGAGAGAAATTTTTTAATCAAGGGATGAAAAGAGAAGATAACAAAGGGAGTAATACTTTTCTATATTCACATATCTCTTAATTACTACTACTTTGCCTTTTACTCGTTTTGTACTTAATTTCTATTCCTAGATGATGAAGAGGGAGACAAAGAAATATAGATAAATGGAGACATATGAAAACAAGATCAATCATAGAAGATGAAAGATTAAGCAATGGACATATCAAAGGGGATAATTAAGCCAAGGTATGAATCCCCATGTTGTGTTTGAGCCTATTGATAAGAGATAGTAAGACAACTTGCGATATTCTTTTCAATTTTGTTGTTTTGTGCTTCATTTCAATCTTTTCAAATATCATCCCAATCATTTGCATCATAGTTGTTGTCAATCACAAAAAATGAAGATTGTTAGCTTCATGACCATTGAAGTCACTCAAAAGTATGAATGATTTTGGTGATTAAATGAAAACTATGAACTAACTCATTGGATGTAGGTTCATCAACTCTACTTTCCATTTCTTCGAGTTGGTTGCTTCAAGGTTTCCAAGGATGAAGTTTGTTCAAGGCTAAGGATGTTTTTATAGATATATACGGCCTAGTTTTAGGCCTTGAGTCAATAGGAAAGCCGGTACTATTAAAAGGGGTTGAGCCACTCATCTCAGTATTACAAGTGTTAGAGAGTATAGATGCTCTAGGTTTTTTGAGGCACTTGAGTGATTGAAGAAGGCATGAAAATGTCAAATGTTGCAGCGGAAAGCAAGAAACAGATAGTTCGGTGATGGTTGAAGGCAAAAGTTTCAGAGAGGCAATTTTCTAGAGGTAAGTCAGAGAAAGTTACCGGACAGTCCAGTGAGTGTAGGAATTTAGAGTCTAGAAGCGATGTTTCTAGAGCTAGATGCAAAATGTCATCGAACAGTCTGATGTTGTCAAAGACCGGACGGTCTGATGTACGGGAAGATGAAGTCCACAAAAGGTGTCTCTGTTTATCAAAAAGAGAAGGTCACCGGACAGTTCGGTGAAGGTATGTACCGGCAGTTCGGTGTCACATGAAGTGGACTCCAGAGGGTGTTTTCTGTCTGATGAAGACCATAAGTCAACAGACAGTTCATAGATTCTAGTCACCAAACAGTTTGGTTTGCAAAAAGCAGTCAACTTTTTGTAACAGCTCCAAATGACCTTTTTCAGGGCTTGGAGCCTATATAAACCATTGGCGAGTTATTGTGAAGGTTACCTATGACCAGAAGAGTTAGAGGAACACTTGTGAAAGACAAAGGTTACTCGAGAGAGCACAAAAAAAGCATCTTGAGAGATCTAGAGTGCTTATGAAGAATAGCAAAGAGTATCCATGCATTCGTAGAGCTTGTGAGATTGAAAGGAGTGTCTTAGACTTGTTACTCTTAGTTTATAGCAGCCTAGACCGGTTAGGTGCTGTTGTGTGAGTTTTCGAGAAGATTGTGAGAGACGACATCAAATTTGTACATGGTTACGTGTCTCAGCTCGAAAAGAACACTAAGAGAAAGTGCTCGAGCCTTAGAGACTTACTCTTACAAGTGAGTATTGTTCGCTACAGTTGAGATTGCCTGTGACTTCACTCTAGAAGTGAAGAATACTTTAGAGAGTATCTTTCCCATAAAAGGGACCGATACTCCGATAAGAGTGGTTCAACGAGGATTAAGAGAAGACGCCATCTTTTCGAGGCCTAAGAAAAAATTCGCCAAGCATTCTTTCTCTTTACTTCTTACTTTTCGTATTTATCTTATTGCGAATAATATTCTAGGTTGCTTTGTGATTTCTCTTAGTGGCTATTATACCTACAAAGCTTGCTTGCTAGTTTGATAGGTTGTTTTTTTTTAATTTTCTTTGCTATCTAGTTGTACCTTGAGATCTTACTATCTTGTTCTTTATCTTGCTTAGTTGCCATCTTGTTAGAAGTTGATTGCTATATAGTTAGAATTTAAAAAGAGTTTGAAATGAATTACTAGTGTTAGTGTCTGATTCAACTTTTCTTCTTGGTCACTTAGATCTTTACAGTTATATCAAACACGCACAGACTAGTCAGAGGGAAACAGCCATATTGTTAGCGGATAGACTAACAATTAGTCCTACATTCAACTAATTTTATTCTCGACTAATTAATAATTAGTCGGCCAGATATAAACAAGTCCTAATACACAACAATCGGAGGTGTGTAATCATATTGTAAAAGTTAGATTTAGTAATTAAATAATAAAGATATACTGGGAGTAAAATAACTGTATTCCTCCAACAACTCTCCACAATAACATGTAAGAGAGATTTTAAACATAGCCATGTCATCCATCTCTGAAACGTGCATCAATCTGTATGTTACATGATTTTCAAATCGTGTCCGGGACAAAGTCCATCGCCGCCATCTTTTCAAGCATAGCTCGTTCGATTGAATTGTTCAATCAAATTGATGCATGATTGAGTTTAATTGATGAAACATGGAGAAACCATTGCAGCGCAGCGCGTAGCCACTTGGAGAACCAACGAAGTGAACGAAGTGCACGAAACAAAAAACGGAGAACAGCCGCAGCAGCACCAACAGAACACACCAAGCCCAACCCAACAGCAGCCAAGTAACCTCGCACCACCACCACCATCTCCTCCTTCCCTCCAAGCAGCAGCAGCAGCAAGTCAGCAGCCGCCGTTGCGGGCGCCGGCGTGAAGCACCCGACCGCCGCCGCCCGTGAAAGCTACGGGGCCCGTGACAGCCTGCCACCGCGGCCCACCTTGGGGCAGTTGCAGCAGTGTGTCCAGCCCGACGGGAGCGGCAGCGGCAGCAGCTGCAGGTCTGACCGGTCCCATCCCCATCGCCACGCCCGCGCCCCCGCGCGCGCCGCGGAAGCAAAGGTGAGAGCTCCCCGTCCGCGTCTCAATCACTCTCGCCTCGATCCGCTCCCACTCGCGGCGCGGGCGCACCCGGCAATGGCGGTCCGGCGGCCAATGACGGTGCCGCGGTGCTCCCGCCAGGTCTGTGCCTCGTGATTCGGGTTCCGTGGAGCTCGAATTCGGGGGACAGAAATCTAGAGTTCGTCGGAATTTGGGGGGACGCGGATTTTGGATCAGAGGGGGCGAGCTGGGAATTGGGGAGTTGAAGCTCTGCAGCCTTTCGCTTGCAATGGGGTTGGTGTTTAGGTGCTGTGTGTGGCGCCAGTTCATCTTTAGGATGTGTCGTTGCTCTCTGCGTGAGGACGAGATTAGGAGTTTGAATTCCGTGCGAAACCCTAGCTCGCGTTGTCTCCTCGATTGTGGTGCTGTAAATCGGATCCGCGAGCTTACCTTCGTCTGAATTTCAAAAATGGTTTTTACTTTTTGAACAGTGCTGTCTAAAGTTTGGTCAAACGGTTGCAATTTGGGCTCTCTGTTCTGTGGATATTTGGAGTTTTTATTAGATGTTTGATTGATTCATTAGTTACAGGCTTATCTGAGCTTGATTCTGGCCAGAGGCTGCCACAGGATTTTGGTTGGTTGATTCTGTATTAGAATGTTCTGGGTTACACTATAGGTATGTCCGTTTACTTGAGGAAAACTTGCTTACTCATTTGAAATTCTGTGCACTTGTGAACAAAGGCACATTCTTATCAAGACGTGTTTGTGGTTTCAGATTTTGTTTTGTGCTATGCAGTTGTGAACCTCATTTGATATCATCCCTTCTTCCACTGATGTGCTGTCCAATTGTGCTTTACGATTACTTCCGTAGTTGCTGTTCTATTTGTTCATACTTGAGACCTGGGAGTAGCATTTTTATGGACCAGAGGAGCTCGTTTTTTTTTTTTTTGGTTTTGCATATGGTTTAACCTTTGTCCATGAATGCGCTTTGTATTAGTTTCACATCTCATAGTTTCACTTTTCTATCTTTTTTTTTTGTTTGAATCTCTTATTCTATAATGAAGTTTCTTTGTTGATCACATTTTGTTGAAAACTGTTCTGTCCATGAAGTGAAATTCCATATTTTGTGGAAAGCATGTACTCGTTTGGCTGTTCAAACTGATCGTTTTCAAAATGTGTCATCCGTTATGCTTTATTTGATCTCCAAGCATGCAATGCATTGTGTTGATTACATTTATTGGTTTATTAGGTGTTTTGAATCTTGCTTGTTGCCATTGGCAACCAAAGATTTCAATATGTTACACAATTTTCTAAGCACCTTTAGATGTTGGCAACTAGGACTATTCAATAATGATCTTGCACATATTGCTAGAGTTGTGGAGTATGGATCTGCGTGGTTATTAGCTACCTATGTTTTTAAGGCGTCACCAAGTCATCCAGGCGCTCGGTGATGCCATGGCATGACGTGGAGCAGAGAGAAGAAAAGAGGAGAGGATGGGGAACGGTCGGCCAGGCCCAAAGGCTGTCGCCATGGCCATCCCTGTTGGCTTTTGATCTGGTCAGGCGAGTCGGCCAGGGTGGATATGACTGGGAGTCTGGGAGGTAGGTTAGGGACGGCGATAATGGGCTGGTTAATGGGCTGGGCCAAGTCTCTTCCCTTCTTTCCTTTTTCTTTCTTTTATTTTTTCTTTTCTTTTCCCTTCCCTGCTCTGTTTTCTTGTTTCTTTGGTATGGTACCACCTTGCCTTGCCTAGGCAATTGGAAGGGGGCAGAGCGCCACACCTCGCCTCACCACCTTAAAAACATCTTGCCTCACCTCACTTGCACAAGCAACAAGGAGATCGTCATTCTAGGAGAGCAAAGAAAAGCAAGGCTTTAGGAAAGAAACTAAGCAAGTAACTTGTTCGGTATAGGAATCGAGATATGCTCGGTATAGAAATCGGGATATGCTCGCCTATCAACCAAACAAGTTACTTGCTTCAAATTTTCACATGGCAAGGCTACACAGTGCCGAGGAAAGAAAAAAGCTGCCCCTATATATTAGGAAACCTTGGGAAAAAAAGAACTCACCTAAGCGCGTTTAAGCACGGAGCGAAGCTCTTCCACCTCACTTCGGGGGCTAGGCGCTCCCTAGGCGCCCGCTGTTGATGGAAGCGGGCGCAGGCGCCTGACGCCGAGGGAGGTGGACGGCGGACGGGCGTGGAACGTAGATCTGGCACGGCGGCTGTGGGAGATAGGAGGCGGCGTCAAGGCTGCGGCTATTGAGGGAGAGAGGATGGCGGCAGCGGTGGCTGAGGGAGAGGAGGTGTCGGCCGAGATAGGAGGGCGCCTGAGTGTTGTCAAGAGAGAGGGAGGCTGTGACTGTGGTGTTGGGAATGGGAAAAAGGGAGTGGCTGAGAAGTGGGCCTTCTGGTGCCCTAATGGGCTAGATGGGCCACTAAACTGAAGCTATAGTAGGCTTTTCTCTTTTTTTTCTTTACTTTTTCCATTATATCAGTGGTTAGATATGTCCCTAAATCAGATTTGATGCATAATTACTGCAGCACCTAGAGATGCTTATGCAGCGCCTAGTCACACTAAATCTCTAGGCGGTTAACGCTTAATTTTTCCTGGTAGGAAACAAAGTTCCCAGTCATAACATTACATATATGAACATGTTTCCAGCTTGATAGCAGTTGGACTTATCAAATGCTTGTGCTGTATTTTGTGGCTTTGGAGTTTGGATCGAGTCCTAGAAACAGCCTCTTGCAGAAATACAGGGGAAGGCTGTGTACAAAACCTAAAGTAGTCGGACCCTTCCCTGGACCTGCGCAAGTGGGAGCTACATGCGCCGGGCTACCTTTTTTTTGTAGTTTGGACTCATTAATTATAATTTATCAGCTAAGCCATTTTTTGCTTCTACTAGACCACTGTTACGTATGCGATTACATATATGATTAATTTTTATATTTGGTCTTGTAGTGAATATTCTCTATTTGTTTTCTATATTTGCATTTGTGCAAGCTATGCGAGTTGTATCATTATCGCATCTTTGGATTCTGGAATAGTTTTTTGATAGGGGATGGAGTAATCACATCCCTCGATTTTTTGAATCATAGGCTAGGATTAGTCCTCCCCCTATACCTATCTTATTCCATACTCTATAAAACATCCTTGTTTTGTTAGTTGTAGATATTGATTCATTATTTGGTTGGGTAAGCCATATTGCTACTGGCGTCTTGTATTTCCATGCTTTTGCTGTTACTTTTCACTGGCTACATCTTTTAATCATATATTTGTTCATTGCAGTGTTTTTCCAGGATTGGCAGTATAATATTAAAGGTCAGATTACTGGGACCCAGATTTTATGTGACGTTCATACGGAGTTTTAGCTTGCATTCAGTTGTATTTATATGGAATATCCTTTCTGAGAAATGCCATCCTCTACGCCACCGTCAGTGCAACCAGCACCAAGTCTGCAACCATTACCATCATCTGCAGTAGGAAAGAGTACTCGTATTGATCTTCGTGGGATCAAGTCAAACATTGTTAAAAGGGTTGGCCCGGAGCGAGGCAAGAAGTACTTTCAGCACCTTGAGAAATTCATATCATCAAGATTGAGTAAGGATGAATTCGATAAACTGTGTCTTGGGGCACTTGGCCGTGAAAACCGCGCATTACATAACTACCTCATCCGTTGTATCCTGCATAATGCCAGTCTAGCATGTGGACCACCTGTAATCAATGACCCTAAGCATGTCAGAGATGCCCCCAGTTCGGGCCATTCACTTAGTCATGCTGTCCGAGATAATGGTGTTGCATTGAACCAGAATCTCAAAGAGAACACACCATTAAGTAGAAGGGAAAATGCACTGACCAGGAAGTCATCACTGAATCATGGTGACACTATAATTTGTGAGAATGGTGTTGCTCATTTTGTTCATAGCAATGGGCCTTCTGCTCTGCCTTATAGAGAAAAACGAGGACAAGATAGTTTATATCATTCACAAGGGCCAGTGCATGCTCCACTTGGCATTCAATTACATCGTACTTATTTTGGGAGGTCCCAGAAGCCTTTATCCGTTGCTTCTGCCACTGAAAATGCTACAGCTGATACTTGCATTGAACTTGGTGAACTATGTGATACTTTATCAGTGAAAAAGAGGATGGAAAAAATGGCAGAAGCTGAAGGGTTGGACGGGGTCTCAATGGAGTGTGCCCATTTGTTGAATAATGGACTAGATGTCTTCTTGAAGCAGCTGATTGGGCCATGTGTTGAGCTAGTTAGAGCAAGATGCCAACATGGCAGATTAAAACATGCAGCATTGAAGCAGCAGCTCTGCCGAAAACTAATAAATGGTGTTTCCTTGCAAAATCATATTGCTGGGCAGGGTGGTAACATACCTTCTGAGGCCAACTCCATCTCAATGCAAGACTTAAAGGCAGCGATGGAATTGAACCTTCGTTTGCTAGGGGTCAATGCATCGCTGCTACATGAAAAGATAAATTCATATGACTAATTGGATGGAGTGAATTTGAATACTCTTGCTCCAAAGATGGCACCACCTTGATGATGTGGCTTGCGTTGTGGTTGCTGTTAGTCAGGCCATCTTATTGATCGGTGGCCAAAAAGGCAGATGGATCTCCTTCGGTGCTGTATTTTAGGAGTCATTCATTTGCCGCACTGAAGCACCATTGTGGAGGAAAAAGTTCTCCAGTGAGATCTGTGGTGCTGGACTCCAAACAAGTTGAGTCATAGACCAGATTCGATCTGTAAGTTTATGGCACTAATATGTGCTTGTGCATTTAACTTTTACATTTGCAGCATAGATATAGGAGTTTAGTGATTTATTTTCACTCAGTTTTGTTTGTGTCACTAGTAATAGTCTAATAGACTATCTATCAGGAATACAGTGCAAACACTTAGTGTTGATGTATGAGTATATTTTCATCAGCTCGTGGAAACAAGGACTAAACTAACAGTAGTGATGTCATATTTAAGGTACTGTAGCTGTTTCTGAAGATAGACAACTAAAAGCTGTTTTGTCAGATGCTTCTTTCCATGTAAATTGGTCCTTTGGCTATCCAGAATGTATTTGAAATTTTGGTCAACAAAAAAGAGAATGCTTTGGAAACATTTCATGTTGATGTATTGAGTACATTTTAACCAGAACTGGTGGAAACAACTACTCCCTCTGGTTCCATAATTCTTCATGTTTTGGACAACGACATGGTCTCCAAAATACTACTTTGGCTTCTATTTTTTCTTAAATTTTTATTTAAAAGTTACATATTTTATGAAAGTATTTTTTTAAGACAATATCATATAATTTTCACATTTTCAAACTTAACAATTTTAAAGTTATTTGTAATATATACTAGTATTTCCAATGTTTGACTGAAATCTTGTCCAAAACGTCAAGAATTATGAAACCAGGGGTAGTAATAAATTTACTGTAACCCAAGTATTAGGTTTAATAGTTTGTTCCCATTTTCACATCGTGGTATTTAGGCTCTGTTGTTGCTGTGCTGTGCTGTGCTGTGGAATTTTTTCTGTTACAGGAATAGTTTCCATTTCTAATTTGATTTCTGTTGTAATAGATCCTAAAAGATGCTCTCAAATAAAAACTACTACTAAAATAGGAAATAAATAAGCACTTTTGAAAAGCGACCACAATACCAAACAGTCTTATTCTAATGAGTCAACTTCTATGTAGCATCTGCTATCAAATATTACTTCTTTTGAGTGCTATATGTTGCTTAATTTATTGCTGCCACGAGAGTCAAGACTGTCAATCCTCACTATATCTGGGCATTGGGCCGTGCCTTTTTGGGCCAGCACACGGCCCGGTGTTTTTAGCCTGGCCCGGGCACGGCACGGCCTGGTGAGCAACGGGCCCGTGCCGGCACGGGCCGGTCAGGTAGGCCATGCCTGGACCTGCCCCCCAGGCACGGGCACGGCCCGTGGCATGGCCCGAAAAAGGGGCGGCCCGGTAGGCGGTTGCAGGCACCGGCGAGGCCGCAGCCCACACTCCCCCACAGCGGCCCACTTCCTCCCGCGGCCCACGGCCGGCCAAATATAAGCCCCCTCCCCCTCAAATCCTACCCCGCACAG
>BCLH01000432.1:60263-77523 GCA_001602315.1 Zoysia pacifica
AAGAGGATAGCAGTCAACCAGTGTCAGAGAGTTTTCTTTTAAAATTTTCAACCTAAGTTGCAGAGGGGGGGGGGGAGGGGTACTCTGCAGTTCTGGGGATATTAAATGTAGGTCCCAATAATCTGTTCTCTAGAGTTTCTTATTGTATAGGCGAATAAATTAACAGCCTTGAAAGATCCTTTTTTTTTCACAAACCAATGCTTTTAAGGATTTAGTAGCTATTGATAGGAGCATTAAATGGGAAATGTTTATAATTTGTGGGTCCATTAAAGAACTACATAATATAGATCTGAATATTATTAAAATATAATAAATTCTTTATATTGTTCTTAAAATAACTATGCCTACTAGGATAACACCACTTCCATTTCAAATGCAATGAAAATGAAAAATCTCATATGTCAATGCTACCTATTATTCAGTCCCTGCACGTTTGGGGAGGTATCCTTATGTTGCCAAATGCCTGCTAGGATTAGGGGCTACTCTTATCATGTGCAATGATCGCACTATTGTTCATGCTGTACTATTCAGGATCAGACTCTTCATGCAGAAGCAAGTGTCAAGAGTGTTAGTTGGAAATTGATCCTGACAGTTTGTAGGTGTTATATTTGTGCAGCAATCGTGAACATTCGTGTCATAATAACGATAGGGGATTTTTTTGGCATAAGAACATTTTGATGGGCCTAATTATCTGTATGATATGAAATTTTGGTGTAAGGACCTTGTTCTGGGCCTATACATTCTACAATAATAAACTGTAACTAAAGTAAAGGTACTTAAATACGTTTTCCATTTCCATGCTGTTAATATAAAGGCAACCTCCTTTTTTTACTGCAGTTATTTCCATCCTGCACTGTCTGTTTTCTGAATTTATTTCATTTCTTAGGTTTTTGTTCTGCATGGTGGATGCATTTCTAAATCGATTTTAATTGGTTTGTAGCTTGTGTGGTATGGTCCTCTAGTAGTGGATTTGATCATTGTTGTAGAAACCCTTCTAACCTTAGATAGGATTGTTAAACCTGTCTTGAGTCTATTTCCTAATGTTGCGATGAATAGCGAGTGTCAGCATTAGCATTTATTATTCTCCTTCAGAAAAGTTATCCTCTGAGTTTGGAGACATTTTTATATTGCTTTGATTTATAGAACCTTGAGCTCACTTAGCGTAGATGGAGGACAGTTATAGTATCATAGATTCTTATGGTATGTTAGACTCTTTGAATCCATGCTATCTGCTGTAGAGTATATGGATACATTTCTGAGCTTTCTTGCTTTTGATTGTTAAAATAACCATCAACAAACTTTTTCCACTGTCCTCCCGGATTACATGGTCATGATATTGTAGGAATATGAATGTTTTCATAATAGACAGATGGATACAATGAGGGTAAGGGTTACATTAGAGAAGGGAAACCCTAGATAATTTGTGCAAAATAATTTCTCTGCTACAGATCATTTATGGAACTGATACGAAGATAGAATAGTGCAAAAATGCATATTAGGTTGTTTCTTGTGCTCTTTGACTCAGTTGTCAAAATGAATTGATGGGCTTGCTAACTCAGAATGCAGATTATTATATATTTATGCCAATTCACTTTCCTGAACTTGGTCGAAAATTGGCATCATGCAGTTCACAACCATGATTTACTGGCTCTCTCAAGCACCCCGTACAGGAGGGAAATAAGCCACTCCGCAGCATGTGGATTTAGAATTGTGACGTCGCACATAATGTTCTTTCGTATTTCTGAAGCTCACAAATTTTCCATAGATATTATCCTCTGGTTTTATATGGCAATGCATCTTAATTCCTTTTTTTTTTGGTGTCCCTTGGACAATGCATGTGATTAGTTCTCATTGAATTACATGTAACATTTCTCAGTACCCCAGCATTTTGGGCTTTCATTATTTTGGAATATGAGGCTACAATTTTGCCCCAAGTTGTGGATCTTTCCTACAGTTCCAAACCCTATAGTAGCCCTGCTCTTGTGCACTTCATAAATTCCTCTTGGTTGCTGTTTCCACCCAGCCGATGGACCGGGGTATGTGGTGCCCGTGAATGACCATGGCGCCATCCCACTGGTCCAACTTATTTTTATTACTACTATGTATCTCATACATTGTGACAAAGGAACGCCCCCCCCCCCCCCCCCTCCCCTCCCCTTCGGGAGATAACTAAAGGACTTCCTTGAGATCATACTGTCGATCATGGAAGATCTAGGAAAGACAATAGCCCATGGGCAAGAGCCAAGTTGTGCCAGTAAAGACAGCCTCAGCATCGGTTGCGCTGACTCTTATGATCGGTGACAGCGTGTCCTCTGCAAAAGAACATCGTCCCGTGGCTTCACCAAACTCGTCTCTTCACATGGCAGTGGATATGGATAAGCGGATAGTCGTATTTATGAGCTGTCAGATCTAACAGATTAATGATCTACCGATTTATCCCAGTGAGTACCAACTGACTGCATGAGGTGTTAATTTTTTCTTTTCTCGGCAGTGGAAGCAATCCCCTCGCATTTAGGGTGTAAATAAAAGTGTGACTATAAGAATAACCTTTAAACGGATCTATTTTTAAAAAAAAATTATAAATATCTTCTTCACTTTTAAAAATTAGTTTTTTTAACTAAGGAGATCGGAAGGTAACCTTTGTTGTACTATTTTATAATCCTATCCGCATTTGGTAGTATTCATTTGGTAGTATTCATCTCGTTATATAGGTGTAGCCTCCTTACTGCAGGCTGATAAAAGTTCGGTGTTTGCGTGAGTTGGGTTAGGAATAAGTGACCTCACTCAATTATTGTCGTTCGGTGACTCTTTTAACTTTTTAACACGTTCGTTTTTTTCCTTTGGTGGTTTCGAGGACGGTTTTGCACTTAGGTGACAGGGTGACGAGGCATTTTTTTTTTCTGATATGATAGAAAATAAATACTTAACAATTTCAAAAATTATAAAACTTTACAGAGATTTAAATCATTTTATAGGGAACAAATTTTGTTTTAGTACCAATTTCAAATTCAAAACACATTTTATTTTAAAAATTTAGAAAGAGAAATACCCATAAAAATAATTTAAACCTCTGAAATTAGTGGATAAAATTTTATTTTTTAAATTCACATGATTCCGAGTATTTTTATTGTTTAACATCCATTTTATTTATAAATTAATAAATTTCACATTTTGAACTTACATTCAAATTCAAAATTGAAACAGGAAGTTGAGTCACTTTCCGTTATAAATCTGTCTTTCAAATTTTGTATAAATAAATTTATTTCAAATTTGGAGATAAATCCAAAACAAACTTTGTTACTAATAAAGAGATCTATCATCTTCCAAATTTTCAAGTTCATCTGAGTTCGAGAAGTCATGTTTTTTAAGGCAAAACAGATGGCTGCTTTTGAGTCGTTGTCTCGTTATAAATCTATTTTTTGAATTTTGCATAAATAAATTTATTTTGAATTTGTAGATGAGTCTAAAACAAAATTTGTTCCTCCTAAAAATATATATCATCCTCCAAAGTTTCAAATTCATTCGAGTTTATAAAGTCATGTTTTCGAAGCAAAACAGATGGCTGTTGCTGAGTCATTGTCTGTTATAAATCTATCTTCCGAATTTTGTAGAAATAAATATGTTTCGAATTTGAGGATTAGTCTGCAACAAAAGTTGTTCCTCATGAAGGAATCTATCACCGTCCAAAATTTCAAATAAATCTGAGTTCGAAAAGTCATGTTTTGGAGGTAAAACCGAAGGCTGCGGCAAAATTCGAAGAAAATCAGAGAAGAAAAAAAAGGCTTTCTATTTTTGAAGTAGCAGCCTTCTGTTTTATCTCAAAAACATGACTTTTCAAATGAGGATAAATTTTAAACTTTGCAGAATGATAAATATGTTCATGATGAACAGATTTTATTTTGGACTCATCTTCAAATTCGAAACACATTTATTTTTAAAAAATTTCAAAAAACAGATTTATAACAAGATGGTGACTCAGCAGTAGGCAGCTGTTATGCTTCAAAAACATAACTTTGCAAACTCGGACGAACTTGAAACTTTGCAGGATGATAAATCTCTTCATTAAAAACAAAGTTTGTTTTGGACTTATCTTTAAATTCGAAACAGATTTATTTATATAAAATTCGGAGATTTATAACGAGACACTGACTCGGGTCTCTGTTTGAATTTTGAATTTGAATTCAAATTGAAAATGTGAAATTTATAAATTTTTAAAGAAATGGATGTGAAACGATAAAAATACTTGAAATTATATGAATTCAAAAATAAAATTTTATCCACTGATTTCAGACGTCTATATTATTTTTCATGGCTATTTCTCTTTCTAAATTTTTAAAATAAAATGTGTTTCAAATTTGAAATTGATTCTAAAACAAAATTTGTTCCCTATAAAATTATTTAAATCTCTGCAAAGTTTTATATTTTTTTTAGATCGTTAAGTATTTGTTTTCTAATTTAAAATAAAACCAGGTCAAATTGAGTATCTACGTCAGCAGATTGTGCCACGTCAGCAGTCCACATCAGCAAAAAATTTCACATCACACTGTCACGTAGGACAAAACCACCCTCGAAACCACTTAAGGAGAAAAACTGAATAGATTGAAAAGTTAAAGAGAGTCAAAATATCTGGTATTCTGAATACAACAACAATAAAGCTTTTAGTCCCAAGCAAGTTGGGGTAGGTTAAAGATAAAACCTCGAGAGACAACTAAAAAGGAGCAACAAACGACAATCAATGTTCAGGCACATGAATTACTAGCCTCCACGAACTCCTATCCAAAGCTAACTCTTTGACGATATCCTAATCCTTCAGACATCTCTTCACAGACTCTTCTCAAGTCAAGATTGGTCTAGCTCTATCTCTCTTCACACCGTTTGATCAACTTACTATCCCGCTACGAACCGATGCCCCCTGTGATTTTCGTTGAATATGTTCGAACCACCTTAAATGATGTTGTACAAGTTTCTCCTCAACTAGGGCCACTCCTAATCTCTCTCGTATATCATCGTTTCGAACACGATCTCTCCTCGTGTGGCCACACATCCATCTCAACATACGCATTTCAGCTACGTGTAGCTGTTAGGCATGTCGCCTTTTCGTAGGCCAACACTCTGCTCCATAAAGCATGACAGGATGAATTGCAGTCCTATAAAATTTACCCTTGAATTTTTGAGGCACCCAACTATCACATAGAACTTCAGAAGCTTGACACCACTTCAACCATCCGGCTTTAATTCTATGACTTACATCCTTATCAATATTTCCATCTTTTTGCAACATTGAACCCAAATAATGAAAAGTGTCCTTTTTGAGTACCACCTGACCATCAAGTCTAACATTTCCCTCCTCAACTGCGGTAGCACTGAAATCACACCTCATATACTCTGTTTTAGACTTACTAAGTCTAAAACCCTATGACTCCAAAGTATGTCTCTATAATTCTAACTTCTGGTTCACCTCTATCCTACTCTCATCCACTAGCACCACATCATTCGCAAAGGGCATACACCAAGGAATGTCCCCATATAGATCTCGTGTGATCTCATCCATCACCAAAGTAAAAAGATAAAGGCTCAGAGAGCCAGCCCCTGGTGCAGTCCTATATTAATTAAAAACTCATCGGTGTCTCCATCACTTGTTCGGACACTTATCACCACATCCTTGTATATATCCTTAATGAAGTTAATGTACTTTGTTGAGACTTTGTCCCTTTTCAATGCCCACCATATAACGTTCCTAGGTATTTTATCATAAGCCTTCTCTAGGTCAATGAAGATCATATGCAGATCTTTCTTCTGTTCTCTATATCTCTCCATCAGTTGCTTTATTAAGAAAATTGCCTCCATAGTGGATCTCCCGGGTTTTGAGTGACTCTCGTTGATCCCCGCAAACGGTGCTCAATAACTCTCTCCCTTAGCTTTATTGTGTGGCTCATTAACTTAATCTCTCAATAGTTAGTACAACTTTGCATATCTCCATTGTTCTTAAAGATCGGTACTAAAATACTGCGTCTCTACTTGTCAGGCATCTTGTTTGATCGGAATATGAGATTAAACAACTTGGTGAGCTAAACTATTGCTACATCTCCAAGACATCTTCACACGTCAATGAGAATCCCATCTAGACCCAACGCCTTCTTTTATCTTTTTTAAAGCCTTCTTTAACTCGGATTCTTAAATCCTTCTCACAAAGTGCCTATTTAAGTCATCGAAAATTGGGGTTTCATTTTCATGGGAATAGCTAAAATAATTGTTAGCTAGCCACGTCTAACACAACCCACTAGCTATGTCGTGACAACATAGGTGAAACATTCACTTATGTTAGAAAGCATAGGCGAAGTACCCTCTTTTTTTATCTGAGCTTGAGACCAGCTATGTTAAATATAAAGCTATATTAAATATAGGAAGAAAAAACAAATGGATTGAAAAGTTAAAGAGAGTTAAAAAATTGGTAATCTGAACGAGGGACGAAAATGAAACGACCACATAGTTGAGGGAGGTACACGTTGGGTTTCATTAGGTCGACTGTTCATCAAGGCTATTGGGCCAACAGAACATCGAAGCCGATTGATTCAGCCATTGCACCGATCGGCACAGGGTCTAATCCATCATGTTGTTGGGGCCCATACCCCTTAGAGACACAACCAATTTATATGTCTTGAAACAGTTAACGGTTAGTGTAACCATAGCAATTAATTAAAGCTCAAATATGATAAATATAGCACTACAAAGTGGGTATATCAAACCGCGCCAACAACTCCCCCGTACCTAGGTCTTTCTAGCCCTCGAGCAAGTACCTCAATCAAGAATTCGGGTAAGGCACTGTTTGGAACACGAAAATTTATCTATTTTTTTGAGTTTTTTACTATAAAATTGAATTGATTATTATGAAATTTTTATGTGATTTCTGTGATATTCTTAATTTCAAACAGGCTAAAACCTATGCAACTCTCCCACCCTTCGGTTTAATCAACACCCAAATTCCTCTGCAGTCCTCATGAAACTTCCAGAAACATATTCGTCACTGAGAATTAAACAATCTGCAAATTTACTTGGTCCATCCTAATCCTGGATTAATGTAATAGAAAATTTTTAACAATTAATCTCTTGGTCATTTGATGACTATTTTCCATTTATTTTTCTTAACCTTCATCATTACTATCAGTATCAGGTGAAAAATAAATCACAAAAGCTGTAGCAATAGCATTTGCTACTGGCTAGTTTATGCCATCAGGCTATACATTTTGTATTATTTTTACTTCGCTAGAAATTAAGGTCCAGAGAGGCATGCTTAGGCTCTATTCCAAACCACTATGGATATTTGGTATCTAGCTAATAGCTAATTAGCTAGATAACTGTTAATTAGTTTATTACATAATTATGTCGAAATGATATAATCTTCAATCAAAATTCTATAATGTCTTTATTACAGTCGGAGTCTCGATTATGGAGACAATTACAAAAAGAATCATGAATCGAGGAAATTGTGAAGACATGACAATTACAAAAAGAATCATGAATTGACACAATAGAAGTCATAGCGATGTCAACCTTCGCCAACCACAGATGGTCCCAACATATTGATTTGATTCTACTTGGTTTTTCATACTCCGTGTAAGCGTTCAGATTTTGGCCGTATGCACTTGTGCAAAAGGCTAGATTTGTTTCCATTATAAAAAAAAACTAGTTAATTATTAGTTTGGGTGTTCCAAATTGGAAGACGAACTTAATTGTCGTTAAATCTTTCCAAGTAAAATCACTCTATAACAATAGTCAAGCGTAAAACTGACGAACACTACACATAAAATGCAAATGTTCTCAATAAGCAACAGTTCTAAATGGACAATAGCAATATTAAACAAAACCATGTTGAATGCAATTATCATTCATAAAAAGGAAACATAACATCGAGCACAACGAAGCAAATCATCTTTATATAAACACTCAGCTCCTCGAGATCAAATATATATTCATACAAGATGTACTCGGCATTGAGATGCAATGGACGGGTTGGACAATGATGTTGAGCGCTACTCCTTAAAGGACATGACCGTCTCAAAGGCCCCCACCAAGGCTTTTACCCTGCTCTTCCTCTCCTCCAGTAGCTTCCTTTTGGCTTCCTCAAGCGCATCATTGCCCTTGGGATCATCTTTCTTCCACACCTGAGCCACTTCGTTCATATTTGGCAGTGGCACTGCCTTGTACACAACTCCATTAGCCTCCCCCTTATCAATATGCCCAGATTCATCAACAATTTTGATGCCATTATTAGCATGTTGGCCTCCATTATGCAGTTTGTTGCGTCCTGCCTCTTCTCTCTCTTCGGAAAATTGCCCTTTGATTTGCTCACCCTTCTCTTGTTCTGGTTGATTGGAAGATGGCTCATACTGATCGGGTATGGCAACATTCGTGGATTTCAAATCCACAGGATCAGACAGGTGCTCGGGCAACAGCTCTTCTATGGATTGGGGGCTTAAGCTCTCAGTTTCCTTGAAATGCAAGGATGCATCTTCTTTCTCCATCCTAGTTGCAGATGCCGCATCTTCCTTCTGCGAGAGACCTTTTGCCTTTGAGCTGACAGTAGCACTATCCAATCTCTTCTTTGCAGCCGCACCAGGTGAGCGTGCAGTGGACACAGGCTGAACTCTCATTCCTCGTGAAGCCACTTGCGACGCCATCCTCCGACCGCTGGGTTTTGGAGATGCTGTCGCCTTGCCACTATCAGCACAAGGCCCTGGAGACATTTTATTCCTCAACAAGGAGGACGGCGACGCCTTGGATACTGTCTTAGACATGTCCTTGAAGAAGTTGCTTGGCGGCACAGCAAGCGCTGGAGGCCGTTGTGAGGTGATGCTTACTTTGTCGGATTTTGTTCTTCCGAGCATGGGCTTCGAGGCTGAACCAGGGAATGGTTGAGCCCTGCTGCCACGGATGGATGAGCCTGCGCTGCACATGGTCCGTGATGAGACAGACCGGCCAGCGCTGGACAACGATGGGCGGTTGACATCGGAGGAGCCAGGAGCGGATACCAACGGCGATGAGGAGCCAAATTTGCGGTCCGGGGAGCTTGGGACCGACCGTGCCCTCCGCGCTGTGGAGACGTACCCAGATGACTCGCTGCTTGACGGCCTGAGGTTGGGTGACATCCTTGTGGCCCTGTCTCTGCTGGTGCTGAGAGGCTCCTTCTTGGATGTCGCCATTGTTGCCAGCAGCAGACTGGATCAGCTGCACAAGAACAGATACAAATTAGGGAGCTTGGCCTCGACAACTGCAATCGCACAAACAGAATCAAGAATCCGAAACATGCAGACAAACAAATTAAGCAGATCTTGTCTGGCACGACGAACCCCTCACTTGTAGAAAGGGGAGACGCGCTAAGAACCGAGATCGTGGTCTTGTTGAGACATCAAAATCGGCGGCTCCAGCAAAAAGAGCAAGGAAACAAAGGAGGGAAGCTTACCACAACGGGTTTGGGAGTTAAAATATGGTAGCGCAGGCTCTAATCCAACAACCCCTGATTCTTGCGTCGTTTCTTTTCTATATCCTCTGTACCAACATTTCAATATATAATCTGCCCAAATACACGGTAACACGGATACGGACTAGACTAATGGTACGAGATGCGGGGGAGATTGTTGCCGTCAACGCCAGGAACAACAGCGGCCAAGCCAAGCATGCGTCGGCATCGCGATTAATTCGCAATTAAAACAGCACGGCGCGAGATTCAACCCCGCCGCAAGACGTTCCCGTTCTTATTCTATGGAGTACTTCCTCGATGCTCATAATTCAAACAAACATTAAAAATATAAATTACAAATAACTTTTAAGTTGTTAAATTTAAAAATATAAAAATTTATAGATTTGTTTTAAAATATACTTTCACAAAAATATGTATGTTTTTTTAATAAATATTTTTTTAAAAAATTACATTTAAAATTATGTTTTATATACCGTGTCGATTTTAGGGACCGTGTGGTTTGTATAAAACAATCTAAATGTGAGTATGGACGTGGCCAGCCACAATTACTGAATTAGTTACCGAGGAACATTCTCGGCGAAGATACCGATGAGAACCACCAAACGTCTCCCCGAGACGCAGCGGCAAGAAAAAAAAACGGAACCCGGCGGGCACCTGACCAACGGACGGCGACGAGCACGGAACACGGAGAAGGAGGAGATACCGAGAACGCAAGGAAGAAGCCGAGGGTACGCGTACCTGCGGGAGGCGCGGCTGGGGCTAGCGGCCGACCGATCCGGTGATCCGGCCCAGATGCGGGAGCGCCGAAGAGGAGGCGAGGGAGGAGACGAAAGCCGCCATGGCCGGGCCACCACGTTTTATGCCGCGATTTGGACGGTAGCCGTGCGGTGGTGGGGGCCGGGAAGGGAGGGAGGCGACGATGGCGAGCTCGCGCCGAGGCAAGCAAGAATAGCAAGAGTGGGGGAGGTGGAACAGCTCGGAGTCGGAGCAGAACAGAACGGGGCAGCGGAGCACGCGGCGGGTTTGTTGCCGTTTGGGACGGCCGGGTATGTATGGTACAGTTCGGCGGCAGGCGTGGGGCCCCTTGGTAGAAGACAAACCCGCTGGGGAATTCCTCTGCCGGCACATGGGTTTGTCTAGGATCTGCACGTGGACGGTCGCCCCCCTCCTCTTTACAAACCATCACGCCGCTGCACCTCGTTTACAAAACCGATAAAAATCAGTACATTTTTATGGTTTTTGTTAAAATTGGTATGGCTCGGTTTTACGAGACGATTGCTTAAAATGTTAAAAAAATCAAAATTTTGAAAAACTTTGAAAATTTAAAAACCGATGAAGTCAATAAAATCAATCAAGTCGAACGATAAACCAAAAAATCGTGAAAAAAAATGCTCAAACTGATTTGGTTTCAAATTCAAAAATAATAAATCGAAAAGACCAGATGGTAAACAAAAAAAATGAAGTGGTAAACCGATAAAACCGAGTGGGTTTGCTCAAAAATTTGATTTTCGCATTTATCTGATTTTTACTATTTACTATAGCAGTTTCTGGGAGATGAAGAAAAAAAAAAGGAAAGAGCGTAGTTTGATTTCATTGTGATGAATTTCATATTAGCTGGTGCTACTAGAGTAAATACCGTGGGTCATGCTACGCCGATTGGACTATCATTTTGACACAAGTTATTTGGTTTAGTGCTCGCAATTGTATTGAAATCGCAATCAAACTCAATGTATGCTATTACAGTATTGCATGATTTGGTTATGTTGAAAATGTGATCCGCGATATGATATAAAAAAGAAAAAAAAGCACACTATCCAGATGTCTAGCTCAGGTATCCACGATTCCGACCCAGTCAACAAGACCAACAACGAAGAGCGGCCCATTGCGTCGCAGACCGTGGATTGATTCAACTAGGCTAAACTCCATCCATTGTTGTCCTTCTCGATCAACCTCAGGGTCGGAAACCGCCACAGGGTCGGGAACCGCCTCACAAACACCTTCGACGACTAACCCTCGATAGTACGGTGACTCCTGACACTGTATGGCATAAGCTATCTGCTCGACGGTGAAATGAACGGAAAATTGACTTTGTCTCTTTAGTGCTGGACAAAAAAAAAGAAGACAAGGACAAAAACAAGATAACTTGGTGACTAGAAGTCATCAGAGAATAAACTTTGAGATGCTCGTGGCCTCACTAGTTAAGAGATTGCACGTCCTGTAGGCTCCAAGCCATGTAACTATAGCCTGGTTCCTATATAAAGCCACGTCGAGGTTCTCTAGAAAGACATTTAACAAGTAACAGAAAAAAAGAGAGAATTGAACAGACAAATCATAGAGACATGTTTCACGTCCAGGGTTTTTGTTTGAGCGAGAACTCTATCACTATTGTAACATTTTTTGAAGCATATACGATACACTTTGACCCCTAGATATAGGGTATTACGTCTTTGTGACGGCTCGAACCAGATAAAAATCCTTTGAATCTCTCGTAGACTAGGCCACCTCAACGAGAAACAAGCATGAACCCCTCTTCAATGCACAAATTCTACTGTGTCAACGATACGAAACGTCGACAAGAGTGACTAGAGCATCCATCCATTCTTACAGTTTGTGAGGCTAGAGAGTAGTGTATCAACTTGTTACTCTTGGTCTCTAGCAGTGTTAGGAGTTAGTAATTGATTTTGCGAGGAGATTCATATATTTTTTAATCAATTTATTTTTTATAATTTTAACTGACTAAAATTTCCAAATTAACTTTCATATATTATTTCATGTCCGATACAGCCAGTGATGGTGGCGGAACACGAACCATAAGCTGTGACTGCACGGTCCAAGCTCATGGGTCCCCACCCCTCCTTCCCAAGCTCGACAATGCGTTACCCACCCCTGCAGCCTGTTACTAGCCATGCGCTTTTTGATGTAAATCCATTGAAATTTTGATTTTTAGATGTATTTTAGCAATAATTGCTGAATTTAGGACTTTCTTTGTAATCTAGGTCTAGCAGGCATGGCTGCAGAGGATCCATTTTTGGATGGATTGGAGCTTGAGTGAGGATACTACAGGGTGTGTATTTGTATTATTGCTTGTTGATTTGGGGAAGATTTTGTGGGTGCTCCTCCCAGCACGCCACCCCTCTCTTTTATATTCTAATATTCATAAAAGGTCCTTTTCAAATACTCTATTTACATCCATACATCAACACTCTCTTTCAAGATGGGCTAAATATATTCTAACACGCCCATCTTGTTATATGTCACCTCATTTTCTTTAAGATCTAAACATTTTGTGAGACAATCAGCTAATTGATTGCGAGACTTGACATACTCTAACTTCAAAACCCCAATATCCATCTTCTCCTAAATAAATAACCTATCATTCTCAATGCTTTATTCGATCAAATTGAACTGGGTTATTTGTTATGTTGATTGCAGCCACATTGTTACAATGAAGCAACGTAGCTTCATTTCTCAACAAGCAAAGCTCCTTCAGTAGACCTCTTTAGCCACATTATTTCACATAGACCCAATGCCATCGCTCTATACTCAGCCTCCGCAGTAGACCGAGACATCACAGTTTGCTTTTTGCTTCGCTATGAAACAAGATTACCTCCCACAAATACACAATACTCAGATGTAGATCTCCGATCATCCCTACAACTTGCTACAATCGGCATCACAATAACCTTCCAGATCTAGATGTTGGTTCTTACTAAACCACAGCCCCTTTCCAGGTGTTTCTTTCAAATATCTCAGAATCTGATAAACCACCTCCATGTGCCCGGTCCTAGGATCATGCATATATCTACTCATCACACTCACCGCATAAGAGATGTCAGGTCTTATATGACATAGATATATCAACTGACCAACCAGTCTTTGATATGTCTCTCGATCAACCAGATCACATGACAGAACACATGTGTGGTGATTTTTATCAATAGGTAAACTACATAGGTAGCATCAAACATCTCTGTCTCTGCCAACAGATTAAGTACATACTTTCTCTGAGATAGAACAATGCTCTTAATAATCTAGCAATCTCAATTCAAAAAAATATCCTAGAGGTCCTAGATCCTTCACTTCAAAAGCTTTCCTAAGCTTCTTCTTCAGAGCCTTGATTTTTCTCTACATTATCTACAGTAATCACTATGTCAACAACATAAACAGCTAAACTGATGATATAAGATCCCTGATGCAAAAGACTATATAATCTCCATTATATTAGAAGTAACTCATATCATATACTGCCCGTTTTTAATCGATCAAACCATATATGTGGAGACCGCTTGATCCATACAGTGACTTCTTAAGCTTCCATGCCCTTCTCTACAGTTTGGCTATTTACAAATTCAAGTGAAATTTTTATATAAGCTTCTCTTTTAAATCAGCATGAAAAAATGTATTCTTCACATCTAATTAGTGAATGAGCCAACCAAAATTCACTGCACAACACATTAATATTCTCACAGTACTCATTTTTGCAACAAGAGCTGCTGGTTTGAAATCTGTTCGTGACCTTGTGGTAAGAGAAAAAAAAAAGGAAGAGAAGTGAGCCTGGGAGTGAGGCAGCTATGCTGTGGGAAGCTGCAATGAAGACAGCAAGTGAGCACCGTGGCAGTGGTTCGAGTAAAATCAATTCATTTGTCACACTCGGTCGTAGCACCGCGTGCGTGCAGCAGGTCCCGCGCGCCCACGCCTGCGCAGCTCCTCGCGACCACGCCGCTCGCACCGACGTCGCGCTCCCTCGCAACGGCCGCTCACGGCCGCACGGCGACGACGAAATCGATGGCACACTCTAACCCTACCTTTGTATACCATGTTGATTTGGGGAAGATTTCGTGGTTGCTCCCCCAACACGCCACCCCTCTCTCTTATATTCCAATATTCATAAAAGGTCCTTTACAAATACTCTATTTACATCCATACACCAACATTGCTCAAATTTGGACTGCCTGTAATCAAAATCGAAGTGTAGGCATGTCACTTAACTTTTTTTGTCTAACTTTGATTCAATTTGATGATAGTATCTTAACAGCTGTAGAGTCATCTGTTGCTCTAATAACTGGTAGGAGAGAGCCAACGGTTCCATCAATTGATTGAGATTCCATACAAATTGCAGAAGAAAAGGAGGAAGGAAGGGTAGAAATTTGCAATGAGGACACAAGTTTATATGCTTTTAGGGTTGAGAATGGATGATGAAATGGCAGAAAAAATGACTACAGGTAGAGCAGGCCTTTCTCTTGATAATGGCGCAAGAAATTAGAAATGTGATGATGGAGGACTTCGACTATAACTACTATGCAGAGAAGTTTAGAAAAGTACATACTAGATTGATTGAGCCACTTTTCCTAACAAGACATGGTGTCCAAATTTAGAATTGTCATTTCAGGTGTGTGCGCCTCTTATTAAAAGGGGTGTTGGAAGGAGAGGAAAAAATAAGATCAAAGGTTATCTTGAAGGAGCAGTGGTGGCCCAAGATCCGATGCAACTCGTGCTGGAAACAAGAAAGGGAAGAGCAAAAAATTATTAGAGTTAGGATATAGTGAAGCTAGCTACAAATGCTCACTCACGAAACTAATGAAAGGCAAGTTACTCCACTTTATTTGTCATTTCATTTATCTATTAATTCTGTCAGCTATTTATTATTTTAAAGCTCTTTTAAACTTGAAGAAAGAGGAAGCCTAGAAAGAAATAATAATAAAGGCTGGACTCCAAAAGCTTCAACAGCAAATAGGACTGTCAACCCAAGGGAACAAATAATACAAGGGGGTCCTGAAACTGTAACAAAAAGGTATTAAATTTACTTGTCCTTTAGCTAATTCTCAACATGTATGTCCATTTCCGACCAAAAAAAAAAGCAAAATAATATGACATATGTAGGCACTTATCTATGTTGATGGGAGAAGGCACATCTTAAGAGCCCTCATCTTTTGAGACCACAACAAAAATTGCAACAACTCTTAAAAAGATGACTCAAAAATGGCTAATCACCATTGGAATGGAGTGAAAAATGTAGGAATAAAAAAAAATAAGAATAGAGAAAGTGAGAAAACCATAGGAATAGAACAAATGTTTAGAGGCACCAATGCACATCCATTAGTGCTTAAGTTAATATAAAAGAAAATAATCTTTCTTTGACATGACACATTCTATTTTTTGGAATAGATATCACTTTTCTATATTTCGATTGTTTCATTATTTTTGTCCAAATGCCCACGGTGCTCTTATATCTTGTTTAAATATATGACCCATTTTTTAGCCTAAGTCACAATCCAGGTGCTCTTATATCTTGTTTAAATATATGACCCATTTTGAGCCTAAAGTCACAATCCAAGAGCACTGTGACCTCATTCGGTAAGAAGAAAAATGTGGACCTGATGCGCTCTTCTCCAGCCCAAAGTGGTGCTCTCTCTAATCCCAGTCTGGAGCAATTCATCTCCAATATAACCCAGTCACCCGCGGTGGATTCTTTAATTCTTTAAGACACCAGTCTCTCTAGGATTGTAATGGGATTAGAGAGATGAATTGCTCTTCGATAAACGAGAAAGTAGCGGTGGATTCTTTAATTCTTGTGAAATGGTGGGCAGTCACCAGCGTTCCAGAGGAAAGGAATCGTTGAATCCTTCCGTCCAAACGCTGAATTCTCTTTCCTTTCCTGAGCAATTGTTCCTCCATTTTTTTCCTTTGTTTTTCCCTTTACTAAACGGGGCCTAAAAGGAGTTTGCATATATGTGATGTTTAGCTTAAATCACCGAATCATGATATGTATCTAGTATTATATTGCTGTCATTGTGATGTGCGCACTTATCTTTTGAATGTTGAATGTGAACTTATTTTGTTACTTTCTCGTTTACTAGTTCTAAAACTACTGTCTATGAAAAAAAATATATTAACTTAGAAAAAAATCAAGATAATTTTATCTATATGTAACATTTATCATTCTAAGTGATACTAGAATACAATTTAAGTTAGAACAAGCCTTACAACTTAGAGATAGAAGACAAAAAAATTTAAAGATATAGTATAGTAACATTTCTCTCACACGGATAGATGGATATATTCTGAAAGAGGTTCTATTTACTTACACTCTATTTTACTCACATAGGTTTGTTGCTGTGTCACATAGAACAATGTAAACAACATGCTAAAAATATTTTTTATTAGTGTTAACTATATTTATAGAAATATTATTAGTGTTAACTAAATTTATAGAAATATCAGTTAAAAGTTAAAAAATCAATCAATTTCCTTAGGGACGAAAGCCCTAGAGAAAGTTTTAAACTAGGAAATACCCTAGGGAAAGAGCTCTAGAAAAAATGTTGGCGAGAAATAGAAAGTGCTCTCTAGGTATCTACAGTGAAAACTCGGGACGATTCGTTCCCTACGAAATGGTTTCCTAGGTAAATCATACGGCCCATTAAAAAAAAAAAAGAAACAGCACAGCAGCCCGCTGGCCGATGCTGCTTGCCCCCATAGTTCGCCGGCTGCTCGACGCCACCTCGCCCCCCGCCGCTCTGGCCTCGCCACCGCCGGCCTGCTCGCGCCACTCTCCATCGAGTGAAGCCGCCGCCGGGCGCCTCGCTACAGCCGGCCTGCTCGCGCCACGCCACTGCTTGTTACCGCCGCCGCCGCCGCAGCTCCCTGCCGCCCGCCTGTTGCCGCCACTCCCCGCCGTGTGAAGCCGTGCACCTGCTGCCGCCACTTCCCGCCGCGTGAAGCCATCGCCGCGTGCCTGCCGCCGCCGCCGCCGCTTGACGCCGCGCGAAGCCATCGCCGCGTGCT
>BCLH01000432.1:82186-97410 GCA_001602315.1 Zoysia pacifica
GCCCGAGCAGGCGCGCAACGGTGTCACACAAGCATGCGACGGCAGCGGCAGCGGTGTCGTGCGAGCAGGGGACCGGCGGTAGCGTCACAGGAGCGGGCTGGCGGGCGCACAAGCAGGACGCGACCGGGAGGCGGCAGCAGCATCGCGCATGCAGGCGGCGGTGAACTGGTGCACGGCGGCGTTGCGCGTGCTGGAGGCGGCGGTGACGGCGTGGTGGTCGGGTGATTGATGAACAGAATACAGGCGACACGGCCGGTGATGTCTAGACGGTGTTGGGTAGACCTATTTTTTTAATGGGACCCACTTGATTTCCCTAGGAAATGAATTCGTAAGGAAAGAAGATTTCCCTACCGCTTTGATTCGAAACTGTAGGGCACGGGGGCTTTCCCATCAATCTTTCCCCTAGAGCTGGTTCCCTAGGAAATTTCCTAGGGAAACACTTTGCCTAGGGATTTTTAGGTCTTTCCCTAGGGTTTCGTCCCTAGGGAAACTCGTCGATTCCAGTAGTGTCATCCACAGTACAAGAATTGATAACCTCTTGTATCCATACTAGTACAATGGCTGAAACCCGCGGATAGCAATGTGGTGACTAATCCTAGAGAGAGCATCAGCAGCATGATTTTCGAGGCCTTGATTGTAAATGATTTTAAACTGTAACCCAGCTAGTTTGCTCATAGCTTTGCGTTGCATTTTTGTGGACAGTGTTTGATCCTGCAAGTGACACAAGCTTTTGTGATCAATTTTCACCACGAACGGTTGCTTGAGCAAATAAGGGTGTCACTTGTCTACAGCATCAACATAGCTAGAAACTCCTTTTCATAAGTGGGAAAGCTTCTGGTTAGCAACACTAAGTGCTTTGCTAAAATAAGCAATGAGATGTCCCTGCTGTGACAGAACAACTCCAACTCCAGTATCACAAGCATCTATCTCAATTTCAAAGAGCAAGTTGAAATCAGGTAATGCCATCAGGACTGCTTTCAACGAAATGAAAGCCTATTGGGCATATTCAGACCATTGAAAGTTATTGTGCTGCAACAAGGAAGTAAGAGGTTTTGAAATGATGCCATACGACTGCACAAACTTTTTGTAGTAGCCTGTGAGGCCAAAAAATCCACTAAGTTCAATAAAGTTACTTGGAATAGGCCATTGTTCAATAGCAAGATTTTTGGAAGGATCAGTTTCTACCTCTTTGTCAGAAATAATGTGTCCAAGATAGTCAATCTGACATTGTACAAATGCACAATTACTGAACTTAAGAAACAACTTGTGGGCCAATAAAACCTGAAAAACCTGCTTCGTGTGATGAACATGCTCCTTCAAAGTGTGACTATATATCAATATATCATCCATAATATCAAAACAAATTTTCTCATAAAGAGAGAGAAAATAGAGTTCATAAGACACTGAAACGTGGCAGGGGCATTTGTGAGATCAAATGGCATAACTCTAAATTGGAAATGACCATGGTGAGTTTTAAAGGCAGTTTTAAGCTCATCCTCAAGTGTCATCCTAATCTGTTGAAATCCAGAGTTAAGGTCAAGTTTAGAGAAGAGAGTGGCACCAGCAATTTCATCTAAGAATTCATCAATAATAGGCATAGGAAATTTGTTTTTAACAGTGGCAACATTCAACTTCCTATAGTCCACACAAAATCTCCAAAGACCCATCTTTATTTTTGACCAATAGAATATGAAGGCAAAGGAACTGAGACTGGGAATGATGATTTCAGATTGCAGCATAGTTGAGATTTGTCTCTCAATCTTAACTTTTTGGTCTAGAGTGTATCTATATGGCCTGCATTTCACTGGCAGAATGTTAGGTAACAAAGGAACATAATGATCATATACTCGAGACAGGCAGTTCAGTGGAAAGCTGAAAAAGTTGATCATATTCCTAAATCAGAGTTTTAATCTGAGGAGGAATGCCATTCAAGATATATTGTTATTGCATAGAAAAATTAGAAGCAACAAGGGCAGCCAATACAGTGGCCCAAAGAGCATTGCCCACAGTTTCAATAACTCTTCTCCTGTCATCTTTTTGATCTCAGTAGTCTCACCTAGTACAACGCCTTGCAAGGTAATGTAAGACCCATTGTAATCAAATGCAATCCACTTATGAAGCCAGTCACAAGTCTTTGATGAAACTGTTCAAGCCAATCCATGCCCAAAATGAGATCCAAAGCCACTAGAGAAAATATCATAGCATCCACTCTGAATGTATGGCCTTGCAGCCACCATTTCAAGCCCTGTACTGCTTTAGCACACTGGACCACCATACCATTAGCAATTCAAACATGTAAGGGTGTAATATCATAAGTGGGGAGAGATAGCCTGTCCAACAATGCTGCATTCAAGAATGAGTGGGAACTACTAGAATCCACAAGAATCACAATCACTTGATTATTGATCAAGGCCTAACGTTGCAGTGCATTATTTTGCTGAGTGCCACATAAAGCATTCAATGCAAGATAAGCATCAGAGTCAGGTGGAGCAGACTGAGCACATTCCATCATATCCAAAATGGCTTCAGAGAGAGCCTCCACCATCGGTAGTAGTACCAAGCATGGCATGAACAGAAGCAATAGGTGGATCAGTACAAGTGTGAGTCGGGAATACTTCCCACCACATTTGAAGAAGAGGTTGTTGAGACATTGATAATCTCTGAGTTGCTTAGCTTTCCACAACTCATTAGGAGAGAAAGACTGCTTAGAGTCTGGTCGCGCTGAAGACTGCAGAGGACGATAAGAGCCACCACGAGGAGCATGTTTCTTAGAGGCAACAACAACTGTTCCTGCACGAGAGCTAAAATAACATCATGTTGCAGAGTTTCAGGGAGCTGCATTTCAACTGCCACCCGAATATCATCTTTCAACCCATTGAGAAATTGTGGCACTAATATAGTTTCACTTAATGAAGCACCAAACAAGCTAATTCTGTCAAGAAGTTGTTCAAATTGAATACGATATTCATCCATTGAACCCACTTGTCGTAGACCGAACAACTCCATGGTCTTCCTGTGACGCGTGTCCACTTCAAATTCAGATATCACAGCAGCAGAGAAACTGTCCCAAACATAAAACCCAGGAGTGTACTTAGTAAGATTGGAACCAGTGCGCAGCCCGACATTCTAAGTGGATAGAAGCAGAAGTAACACGAAATGTGATAGGGATTTGATACATAGCAAAATATGAAGCGCACTTATCCAACCACACAAGCACATTAGACCCATCGAACATCAGAAAATCCATGTGCATTAGTACCACCAGGAGGAGAAGGACACAAAGGAGCAGGAGAAGAAGATAGAGAGGAACGGGGAGGCCGAACCGAATCTGTGTTAGCAGCAAGCAACAGCTTCGTCACTTGAACTTGTTCCTGCATGACCAAGGTGAGGCCACTCATTGCCAGATCAACCTTCAAGCGTATGTGCCCAAACTTGCGGTGTTCTCTTTCAACTTGTGCTCCAAGTTGTCGACCGATTGTTGAAACTTGTTGATCGCTTCTAGCAGGTGACTCTAGGTATCGGCCATGACTTGTTGCAGGAAGCGAGCCTGTGGACTAGGCTTGTAAGTCCTAGTTGCTGTCTCTTCTTTTCACCAATCAACTGGAAATTGGAGTGCCGCGATCGCACAACACGATCAGGACCGCTCTAATGATGACGAATCGGAACAGAGAGGAATCAGAGAGCAACAACAAACCTGTTAAATCTGATACCAGTGTAACACCCAGGAGAACGCGCAAAGAAATCGAACGAGGTAAGATCGATCACACATAGAACAATACTGAAATTCAACTCTGAATGATTCCCTTGATTATAGCGATAACATACAAGAAGGGGGGGAGGTAAGAACAGAGGACAAGAGGTAGTTGTCACACCCTGTTTTAAGGCTAAAACCAGGTAACCCTTTATGTGTGCCCAGAAATCAAATTTCACACATAAAGCGACTTTATTAATGGTAAACCGAACTATGTCTCGAATAAACTAAATTTAATCTATTACAAGAATGACTAAGAATTTTATAAATTATTACAAACCAAAGCAGCAGAAAACAAAATAAAACTTCTTGGACCCCACAGGCAGATGACCGAAGTAGCTTGCCTAGACTTCAGCTCCAGAGTCTTCAATGTTCTCTTAGACTTCTCTTTCTACTGAGCAGCATTTATAAAGGCAAGGTTGAATACGGAATATACTCATCAAGTGTGAGAAAGTATGACATGTGACAGTAAAAAAAAGGCAGCATAGGATTCACTTGCATAAAAGCACATCATAGAGACACACATCCTATTAAGCACCTATTTACTAAGTAAAAGACATAGGGCCTATAGACCAATCATGCCTACAGCTTACCGAGCTGTAGCACCAACATAAGAACCAATCACAGTATCCCACTGTGATCACCAACCAATCGTATCAAAATCTCACTAATCATGTGAGGGTCCATGCAATGCTCGTGACCGTGAGCACGGCTGTCATGACAGTTTTAACTCTGTAGAGGTTGTACAAAATTTCTCACGAGAAGTGATTTCATCCCCCGTTTTCAGGTGGACTAAAAAAATCTCCATTATGCCTGTGCCATCGCACTCGCACACTTCCTTTGGTGTGAGGGCCAAAAGATCACTTCAAGACGTTTTCATAGCTTCCTCTAGCTTGTACGTGCCCACTAAGGTTTCATCTAATAAGGCACTAACTGTAACCTTGAAAAGGCCCCTTTTTGCGCCAGATGGTTCCCGGGAGTAACCTCTCTTCCTCACACATATCTTTTCAGGCGGATCCAGGCGTAACCCGCTTTCTCCGCTCCACCGGTTGACACGCACAGAACTAGTCTCCACCATTTACTACGCCAGGCCGCGCTCATTCTTGGCTCGTGGTTGTACAGTAACACATGGGTGGTCGCTCCACAAACTGGTCCTTAAATTTGAGAAGATAACATACCAAAGGACAGTGTCGATAATCCCGCACACAACCCTACACCAACCATATCCCCCAAATCACTAGTTTCTAAGTTACTATTAAATAACCCATTAATCCTCGTAAAGCAAGTATGATAATAAATCAAATTAAAATCACCCATCCCCAAAATAGCAAGCTAAGTATATAATCTACCCAACAAAACGGTAAACTAGGGTGATAAGGCATAATAAGGAAACTAGGTGAATTTCTAACAGTAGGCGCGCGTTCAATTTGACACAAGCATGCAATTTACAAGATAGAGGTTTTGTAAAGTAGGCACAAAATAGTCAAGAACACTTGCCTTGTTGCCCCTGAGAATAGTATTCAACTGCTTCAAACTCCTGCTGCTAGAAATCCTCGTATTGTGGGTTCAGGACAAAGTCGTCTAATGCACGAGCCCACTGACAATCAATCAATATGCAACAAAACAAATCAAGATAAGTATGATTATGTCATGAATGCATAGGTTATTTCGATACGATCGTTTTGGTATATTATTCACTAAAATCGAAGTTACGGTTTAAAAGTTATAGTATTTATAAGGTTCAAGGAGTAATCTGTAATTAATAATTAAATACTGAGGACCTATCTGTAATTTACAAAATTATTTAAGGACTAAAATTTAATTACAGAAAAGTTCAAGGGTTTAAATGTAAATTTGTCATTCGACATGGACTAATTTATAATTAAAAATAAGTATAGGGGCTTTTCTTTAAAATTTCCATAGTTAATTATTAAAGTAATTATTAAATAATTAATTATTAACTAATTATAAATTTATTTCTAAGATTATTAATTAATTATTTTATTATTTTATTTAGTAATTAACAGATTAATCCGAAATTAATTAACTAAAATTTTCTACTTACTTTTAATTAACCGGCCCTGTTGACATCATCGTGATGTCATGCTGATGCAATAAAGGGTTTGATTTATTTTATTCAGAAAACGATGTTTAATCTGGGCCTTTGATTTCAAATTGAACGGATCTGACTATTTAGATGACGTGGCTTAGTCTGGTGCATCAGATTTGGATCGAATGAATGTGGTAATTGTGGTGACGTGGCACATTGTGAGCGCTTGGATTTCGATCGGACGGATAGAATTCAATTAGATCTAATGAGGTGGCACGATCTAATCTGGGCCGCTCAGTCCGGATCAGAAGGTTGGGGCAGCCCGCGCTTGGGCAGAGCGGCGGCAGCCGGCTGGCGGCGGCGCCATTGCCGGCCACTCCGGTGAGCTCGCTCGAGCTCGTCGAGGCACAGAACTCGGCTTGGAGGGGCTCAAATGACAAGGAGAGGGAGGGGGAGCTCACCAAGGGGTCGGACGGGGTCGAAGATGGCCGGAGTTAGGGTTTCGTCGACGGGGTGGCGGCTCGGGACTTTGACGACGTTACTGGGCTCCTCCATGAGGCGACACACGACGGGAACTGACTAGGCGCGGGCGGCGCGGCTCGGGGAAGCTCGGCACGGGGTCGCGGCAAGTTGGGGCGGCTCTTGGATGCAGCGCGTCGGCGGCTAGGGCGTGAGCTCGGTTGGGATGAGAGAGAGGCCAGGGAGGCGGGGAATTTATAGGGGAGGGCTGGTCGGGCTGGGGGGTGACGGTTGAGCGCAGATCCGTGGTAATTGGCGGTCGGCAGAGGAGATCGGGCGGCGCGTGCGGTTGTTACCGGGAAAAGCGGCCGGAGGTTGAAGGAAGGGCTGATGCGCGCGGTCCACTCGTCGGTGAGAGAGAGAGGGGAGGGTGCTGGCGCGCTGGGCCTGCTGGGCCGTGGGGAGGATTGCGCTGCGGGGTGGAGAAAGGGGATAGGAGAGGGAAAGGCCAAAGGAGGTTTTAGGATTTTTTTTTCTTTATTTCTTTCTTTAGTTCTTTTGCTTCTTTTTATTCTTATATTTATATAATAGTTAAATTTCCATTGCAACTTTTATTTGGAAAAAAATTTTTATTCTACTCTAAATTGTGAAATGCATTTAAGAAATTTGAATTTTTAATATTCTAAAAATGTTGAATTTTAGGCCGTTACAAACCTACCTCTTAAAATGAATCTCGCCCTTGAGATTCGAAAGGAATAGGAAATAGATCAGGATATTCTGCTCTGAGCTCATCTTCATGTTCCTAAGTGGCTTCATTCTCAGAATGGTGACTTCACTGAACTTTGCACATCTTTATAACTTTACTTTAAGTCACACGCTTGGCAATGTCTTATGATCTTGATAGGTCGTTCCCAATATGACAGATCACCACCTAGATCTAATTCCTCAATCGAAAGCTGCTCTTCTGGAACACTTAAGCACTTCTTCAATTGTGACACGTGGAACACATCATGCACATCTGACAATTGCAGTGATAACTCTAATTGATATGCAACTTCTCCTTTTCTGTCCAAAATCTTAAATGGTCCAATGTACCTTGGTGCTAACTTCCCTTTAACTTTGAATCTGCGAAGGCCTCTTATTAGAGAAACCTTAAGATACACAAAGTCTCCAACCTCAAAAGCTAGATCTCTCCTTCTATTATCCGCATAACTCTTCTGCCTTGATTGAGCAACTTTCAGATTTTTTCATATGAGTTGCACCTGTTTTTCCGCCTCTTTTAGTATTTCAAGTCCGAATACTTGACTTTCCCCAGTCTCATTCCAAAACAACGGTGTTCTACACTGTCTTCCATAGAGTGCTTCAAATGGTGACATCTGTAGACTGGCTTGATAACTGTTATTGTATGAGAATTCTGCATATGAAAGACTTTTGTCCCAGCTCCTACCATACTTAAGAGCACAGGCACGTAACATATCCTCCAATATCTGATTGGTTTTCTCAGTCTGTCCGTATGTTTGTGGATGATAAGCCGAGCTAAAATTTAACTTAGTATCCATAGATCCATGCAGCTTCTCTCAAAACTTTGAGGTGAACTAGGTACCTTTATCGGATACAATCATGCAAGCAAACAATCCTTGCCATATACAACTCTGCTAACTTTGCCCCAGTGTAGGTTGTTTTAATTGGAATAAAGTGAGCAACCTTAGTCAATCGATCCACAATGACCCATATAGAGTCATACCCGGCTTGTGTGTGAGACAAGCCGACTATGAAATCCATTTCGATCTCTTCTCATTTCCATTCTGGAATCTTCAATGGCTGCAATAATCCGAGAGACTTCTGATGTTCTGTCTTTACCCTTTGACAAGTATCACATAGCGCTACATACTCTGCAATATCTCTTTTTATACCATACCACTAGTACCTAGTTTTCAGATCTTGGTACATCTTAGTGCTACCTGGATGCACGAAATATCCTGAATCATGAGCCTCTTAGAATCAGATCACGGATCAGCTTTTGATTAGGTACACAAATTCTTGTACCTAACCATAAAGTACCTCTGTCATCCAAACTGAAATCACTTGTCTTATTCTCTTGTATGAGCTGCTTGATCTCGTTGATCTTTTCATCCTTCAGTTGACCTTTATGAATCTCCTCTTCTAAGGTTGATTCAACCTCCATGGTAACTGTTTCTGCAGCATTGACTATCTCAAGGTTGAGCTTCTCAAATTCTTTACTCAATTCTTGTGGTATCTCATTGGCTACTACCACTTCCAACTCAATGCATCTACAACCACATTAACCTTTCCTAGGTGATAGTTGATTCCAACATCATAATCCTTGATCAACCCTAACCATCGACGTTGCCTTAGGTTCAGATCTTTCGATGTAAAGATATACTTTGAACTCTTATGATCCGTGTATATTTCACATTGATGTCCAATGAGATAGTGCCTCCATATCTTCAGAGCATGAACCACTACGGCTAACTCTAAATTGTGAGTAGGATAGTTCAACTCATGTTTCCTCAATTGGCGCGAAGCATAGCACACAACTTGACCTTTTTGCATCAATACACATCCCAGACCATGACGTGAAGCATCACAATAGATGTCAAACTTTTTAGTAATATCCGACAGAATCAGTACTGGGGCTGATGTCAATCTCTTTTTAAGTTCCTCAAAGCTAGTTTGGCACTCCTTCGACCATTCGAACTCCTTTCTTTTCTCTAGCAATCGTGTCATTGGCTTGGCTATCTTTGAGAAATCCTTTATGAACCGGCGATAGTATCCTGTCAATCCAAGAAAACTGCGAACCTCTGACACATTTTTTTGTGGCATCCAATTCACTACCTCTTTGACTTTGCTTGGATCAACTGCTACTCCTCCTGCGGATATAATATGCCCAAGAAAAGAGACTTGATCCAACCAAAAGTCACACTTGCTGAACTTTGCATATAACATATTCTCTCTGAGCTTCTCAAGAACTAGCCTTAGGTGTTTCTCATGTTTTGTTTCATTCTTGGAGAATACCAGGATGTCGTCGATGAACACGACCACAAACATGTCCAAGTACTCCATAAACACCTTATTCATCATATACATGAAGTAAGCAGGGGCATTGGTTAATCCAAATGACATGACTGTGTACTCATATAACTCATATCTGGTCCTGAAAGCAGTCTTGGGTATATCTGACTCTCTGATCTTTAGTTGATGATAGCCTGACCTTAAATCACTCTTCGAGAATACTGACACCCCCTTCATCTGATCGAACAAATCTTCAATCCTAGGTAAGGGATACTTGTTCTTGATAGTAACCCCGTTCAGAGATCTATAATCCACACACATCCTTTGAGTTCCATCCTTCTTTTCCACGAAGAGTACGGGTGCTCCTCATGGTGATGAGCTAGGGCGAATGAAACCCTTCTCTTGAAGCTTCGTGATTTGCTTCTTAAGTTCTACTAATTCATTAACGGGCATCCTATATGGCCTCTTAGATATGGGTGCTGTTCCAGGCACTAGGTCAATAAGAAATTCAATATCACGGTCAGGTGGCGTACCTAGCAATTCTTTCGGAAACACATCTTGATAGTCACGGACAACTCGTATTTTCTCAATGGTTTTGCCTTCCATCTTATTGAGTACACATGTTGGTCTTGCTGTACTAGCTGCTACAAACTCAACATTCATTCCATTGGTACTTGTTAACTAAACTGCCTTTCTTGCACACTGTATTATTCTGTCGTACTTCTTTAACTAGTCCATTCCGAGGATTATATCTATCCCTCTTGATTTCAAAACAATGATATTGGACAAGAATTCTAACCCCCTTATGTGCAGACCTATTGCTAGGCATAAATGTCTAGTTCTCAATTCTCCTCCAGGAGAACTTACTAGCATAGTATTTTTTATGATAACCATGGGAATTTCGTACTTTGCCACAAAACTTGATGCTATGAATGAATGTGATGCTCCAGAATCAAATAAAATAGTAGCAGGGTTAGAGTTTGCAAGGAACGTACCCATCACAACTTCTGGAGCGTGCCGAGCTTCTTCACTGGTCACATAGTTGACTTTGCCTTAGATGTAGTTGGACTGGCCTTGGTTATTTCCCTGGTTGGGCTTCTGAGCTGATCCCATAGGTGGTGCGGCGGCTTTGGTAGGACAGCTGTTAGCATAGTGTCTCGGCATACCACACTTGAAGCATGCTCCTCGAGCTCTAGTGACTGCATTAGCTCCAATGACTGGCTTGTTAGTGTTCTGCTGAGCTGGTACTATAGGATGAGGTACTGGCTGATTCCCAGTACGAGACATCTGTGGTGGGTTAGGACGTGCTGCCTAAAAGTTTGGCTTCTGCATCTGCATATGAAAGTTAGGGCCTGAAGCTTGCATTGGTGGTTTCTTAGTATACAGAAGATGATACATTGGCCCTTGTGGTGGCATCATGCGGGGGCAGACATTGGGATTGAAAGGCTGTCCACTGAATGACATCTTCCTCTTACCTTCACGTTCAATCTTTGACCGTTTGTTATCAAGGACAAGTGCTTTGTCCACCAGCTTCTGAAACTTCATATAGTCATTACTCATAATCTAGTACTGAAGATCATGGTTTCGCCCATCAAGAAACAGCTCCTGCTTCTTTTCATCGGTGTTCACATCCTCTGGAGCATACCTCGATAGCTTAGCTGAGTGAACTTGTTGCGGTATTCATTCACTGACATACCACCTTGCTTCAAGTTCTGGAACTCCTTCAGTGTAATGGTACTAGCTGGAACGTAGTGAGAGCGAAAGTTGGTCTTGAATTCGTTTCAGAAGATGCCCGCAGCATTAGCATGAGCACCGCAGTAAGCATCCCACCAGTCTACGGCAGCTCCAGCTAACTAATGTGTTGCGTAAAGTACTTTCTCACGGTTGTTGAACTGTAATATGGTCAGCTTCTTCTCAATTGATTTAAACCAATTGTCAACCTCCAAAGGATCTTTGACTTGAGAGAAGGTAGGTGGCCTAGTCCTCAGAAACTCGCCCAACTTGTACTGGCCCTGACCTTGTGGTGCTGCACTTTGATTCTGCTGCATCTGAGTGAGAGTTTGCATCATGTTCTGCATCAACTACGTCTGCATAGCTATGATCTGTGCGAATGGTCCAGCAATTCCATTGGCATTGATGTCGTTGTTATTGTTGTTGTTGCCACCTTAGTTATTGTTCTAGGGGATATGGTTGTTCTGGTTCTGGTTATTTTGGTTGTTCTGGTTGGAGGAACCTCCCTGATCAGCTGCAGTGCACCTGGTGTAAACCATCTGGTGTAATAGAGAGAAGAGTGGAGATTGCTGATCGAGATAGATGAAAAGAAGAAAGAATAAGGAATCCCAACTATATGCATCAAAGTGACACAGTGAACAAAGATTTATTCAAACTAAAAAAAGGTGAGGCTATGAACAAGGTGCCGAGGCATTTCATATCTCGCATCACACACCAACTAGCACACAAGCACGCCACAACCTAACACAAAGCACACCACTAAAGAACTAAACGACTCTAATCGACTCTTAACACTAGGGTTCCCGATTACAACTTAAGGCAAAGGACCTCCTATTACTGGCTTCCCCTCTTCGAGTGCTGCGGCGGCTGTGTACCCATGGGTAAAAACCTGTAGATAGTGACTGGTGGAGGACTTGGTGACGGTGAAGCGTTGGTACAACATTCTTCTTGCACACCAAGTGCTTAATCAAGCCTCTCGCGAAGATATGCATTCTCGTCTAGGGCAGCACGATGCGCTCGCACAAATCTAGCATCAACTTGTCGCTTCTCTCCCGACCTGGTTCGGGGCTCGAATCATTCTTCACGAACCCTGAAAACCTCCGTGTGCATGGTACCCTGCAAGAAAAATGGTGGAACTCCGAGTTTGACAGATTGTCCTTGCATTTGTGGCTCAGGCTCATGATTGCAGCCCATGCGGCATCAGCAACTGCTTGTGCTTCACTGATTCTAAGAACTAGGGTATGGTGACGACTGTTCTCTTGGTTGCCGTCTAGATCCTTATTTCCACTGTCCACTCATCCTGTTCTAGCTTTGGAATGATCTAGTCAGTGAATGAGAGCACGGTATCCAGGCCAATTTCATCTAGCAATGCTCTTAGTTGCTCTGTGGCAACTCCTTCGATCTGTCCACTAATACAGAACTTTCGAGGCATGCGGTGCCATGGTCTTCTATCTTCTTGTTCTTCTTGCACCCTGGGTGACGGAGACCTGATGCAATCTTCCTCTTGCGGTTCCTCCTCGGGCTCATATTCTTTTAGTTCCATTGGCTCCTCTTCTGGTTCGGATTCTTCTGGTTCCACTGGCTCTTGAAATGCTGCTGGTTCTTAGGGTGTTGCTTGCACCTACTGCTCGCACACCGTGTGGATGTCTTTCTCATAAGGTTGTTCTTCGTTCGAGTCGTTAAGCACCCTGGTTCCATATCTCAGCTAGACTTCCGGTACGTCTTCTAGTATGGTTGGCAGTGGGGTTGGGGTTGATCTCTTGGCAAGCCTTCTTGCCAACGGTCCAAGTGGCCTTCCTCTTGGTCCAGTCTGCTTCCGTGCTGTGTACCTTGTTCTTACCATCTATAATTTTAGAAAAGCATGTATTAGAAAAATGTAAATAGACTTAAGATGCGGAGAAAAATGAAATTTTTGCAAAACTTTTGGCAAATAGTTTTGAAATTAAGGTCCTAGATGTCCATTCTATTTTAGGCTCGCGTCCTACGGTCAACACGGCTCTAATACCACTTTTGTCATACTCAGTTTTAAGGTTAAAACCAGGTGACCCTTTATGTGTGCTCAGGAATCAAGTTTCACACATAAAACGATTTCATTAATGGTAAACCCAACCATGTCTTGAATAAACTAAATTTAACCTATTACAAGAATGAATAAGAGTCTTATAAATTATTACAAACCAAAGCAGCGAAAAACAAAATAAAACTTCTTGGGCCCCACAGGCAGATGACCGAAGTAGCGCCTAGACTTCAGCTCCAAAGTCTTCAATGTTCTCTCAGACTTTTTCTTCTACTGAGCAGCATTTATAAAGGCAAAGTTAAGTATGAGATGTACTCAACAAGTGTCTTCTACAAAGCAAAAGGCAGCATAGGTTTTTTTTTCATAAAAGCACATCATAGAGACACGTCCTATTAAGCACCTATTTATTAAGTGAAAGACAGTGCGCCTATAGACAAATCATGCCTACAACTTACCTAGCTGTAGCACCAACATAAGAACCAATCACAGTGTCTCACTGTGATCACCAACCAACCATACCAAAATCCCACTAATCATGTGAGGGTCCATGCAATGCTCGTGACCGTGTGCACGACTGTTATGACAATTTTAACTCTGCAGAGGTTGTACACAATTCCCCACGAAAAGTGATTTCATCCCCCGTTTCCAGGTGGACCAAAGAAATCTCCATTAGGCCTATGCCGTCGCACTCGCACACTTCCTTTGGTGTGATGATCAAGAGATCACTTCAAGACTTTTTCATGGCTTTCTCCAGCTTATACGCGTCCACTAAGGTTTCACCTAATAAGGCACTAACCGTAATCTTGAAAAAGCCATCTCCTGTGCCAAATGGTTCCCGAGAGTAACCCTCCCTTCTTCACACATCTCTCTTCAGGCGGATCCAGGCGTAACCCGCTTTTTCCGCTACACTGGTTGTCACGCACAAAACAAGTCTCCACCACTTACTATGCCAGACCGTGCTCATTCTTGGCTCGTGGTTGTACGGTAACACATGGGTGGTCGCTCCACGAACCGGTCCTTAGATTTGAGAAGATAACGTACCAAGGGACAGTGTCGGTAACCCCGCACACAACCCTCCACCAACCATATCTCCCAAATCACTACTCTCTAAGTTGCTATTAAATAACCTATTAATCCTCCTGAAATAAGTATGATAATAAATTAAATTAAAATCACCCATCCCGACAACACAAGCTAAGTATGTAATATACCCAACAAAAAGGTAAACTAGGGCGACAAGGTATAAAAAGGAAACTAGGTGAATTCTTAATAGTAGGTGTGCGTTCAATTTGACACAAGTATGCAATTTACAAGATAGAGGTTTTGTAAAGTAGGCACAAAATAGTCAAGAACACTTGCCTTGCAGCTGCTGTGAATAGTATTCAACTGCTTCAAACTCCTGCTGCTGGAAATCCTCGTATTGCGGGTCCAGGACGAAGTCGCTTAATGCATGAGCCCACAGACAATCAATCAATATGCAACAAAACAAATCAAGATCAGTATGATTATGTCATGAATGCATAGGTTATTTCGATACGATCGTTTTGGTATATTATTCACTAAAATCGAAGTTACGGTCTAAAAGTTATAGCATTTATAAGGTTTAGAGAGTAATTTGTAATTAATAATTAAGTACTGAGGACCTATCTGTAATTTACAAAATTATTTAAGGACTAAAATTTAGTTACAGGAAAGTTCAAGGGTTTAAATGTAAATTTGTCATTCTGTATGGACTAATTTATAATTAAAAACAAGTATAGGGGCTTTTCTTTAAAATTGTCATAGTTAATTATTAAATTAATTAATTATTAACTAATTATAAATTTATTTCTCATATTATTAATTAATTATTTTATTTAGTAATTAACAGATTAATTCAAAATTAATTAACTAAAATTTTCTACTTACTTTTAATTAACCGGCCCTACTGACGTCATCGTGATGTCATGCTGACGTAGTAAAGGGTTTGATTTATTTTATTTGGAAAACGAGGTTTAATCTGGGCCTTTGATTTCAAATTGAACGGATCTGACTATTTAGATGACGTGGCTTAATCTGGTGCGTCGGATTTGGATCGGATGAATGTGGTAATTGTGGTGACGTGGCACATTGTGGGCTCTTGGATCTTGATCGGGCGGATAGGATTCAATTAGATCTAATGGGGTGGCGCGATTTAATCTAAG
>BCLH01000432.1:97512-140348 GCA_001602315.1 Zoysia pacifica
GGGCTCAAAATGACGAGGAGAGTGAGGGGGAGCTGACCAAGGGGTCGAACGGGGTCGAAGAGGGCCGGAGTTGGGGTCTCGTCAACGAGGTGGCGGCTCGGGACTTCTGTGACGTCGCGGGGCTCCTCCAGGCGGCGGCGCACGATGGGAACTGGCTGGGCACGGGCGGCGCGGCTCGGAGAAGCTCGGCACGGGATCACGGCAGGCTGGGTGGCTCCCGGAGGCGGCGCGTCAGCAGCTAGGGCGTGTGCTCGGTTGGGATGAGAGAGAAAGGCCGGGGAGGCGGGGAATTTATAGGAGAGGGGGCGGTGAGTCGAGGGGCGATGGTTGGGCGCAGATCCGTGGAAATCGGCGGCCGGCGGAGGAGATTCGGCGGCACGCACGACTGTTACTGGGAAAAGCGGCCGGAGGTTGAAGGAAGGGCTGATGCGCGGGGTCCACTTGTCGGTGAGATGAAGAGGGGAGGGAGCTGGCGCGCTGGGCCTGCTGGGCCGTGGGGAGGATTGGGCTGCGGGGAGGAGAAAGGGGATGGGAGAGGAAAAGGCCCAGGGAGGTTTTAGGATTATTTTTCTTTTATTTCTTTCTTTAGTTCTTTTGCTTCCTTTATTCCTATGTTTATATAATTGTTAAATTTTCATTGTAACTTTTATTTGGAAAAGAAATTTTATTCTACTCTAAATTGTGAAATGCATTTAAGAAATTCAAATTTTTAATATTCTGAAAATATTGAATTTTGTGCCGTTACAGTAGTTAGGGAAGAATCTTTTCTGTAAGTAGCCTGTTTAATCTCATGATCAAGCTGGCTTAGATAGCGGAAGGATGTGCCCTCTAGCTACGTTGGCCCACGACCCAAAAGTCTTAGTGCGAAGCAGGTAGGTTTGAATTGTTGTGTTGCCGCGCCTTCTCTGCTTCGCCATGCATTGTTGACACACCCACAATGTAGCTCAATACGCGTTGTCGACGCGTGCACGCGGTCCACTTGGGCCCCAGTAACAACAAGTTGAGCCTCCAGTTGCCAAGATTTGTTGGATCTTAGTGGAGCCCGTCTACTCCACTTCTTGCCTCGAGGTTGCACACCTCTAGCCTCTTCCTGCTCGTCGAGGTCCATGTGTGGTCATGCACAGAAACAGTTCTCCTTTGCCGCCATGGCAGCGGCCTCCTGCACCCTCGGCAAGGCCTCATGGCCAAGATTTGCACTGCTGCTCACTTCTCAAACCTGATGGACTTGTGGCTGCGCAGCGGAGCACGGTGGCTACAACGGCTTCCGGGTGGCGAGTCGACGAGCCAAGCTAGGGAGGCGAGCGAAGCGGCGTGCTACAAGGGGCAGGATGCAGCGGGCCAAAGTATACCCTGCTTGCCTTTGCCCAAGTGCCCTTTGCTGGCTCTGCTCTGGCATCGCCTTTTTCGGCTACCTACCATGACTTGGGTGGCTCCTCCCCGTGCCCGATCTCTTCCTCATTGCTCGTGTTGATTGGCTTGAACACATAATCGAGTAAAGCGAGCTACCCAAGTAAGAATTGAGATTCCCAGAGTCAACCCTCACGATTCTACTACAAAACAACAGGTCATGTGCGCCTTAGAAATCGCAGAACCAACTTCGAATGGTTATTGACCTCATCGAAACAACAAGATCAACCTAATCACGAAGATCAATTCCTGCAACCAATCGAAGAACAAGCAAGAACAAGATAGGCAAACTGAAATCTCTCAAAGATAGAGTTCTCAAAAGCTGTCTAATAGGTGCTCGTTGGACACAACTGAAGATCAAAAAGTTTGCATAAGAGATAAACTATAACAAAAGAAAACCCAAGTATTTCTAGTGACGGCTGGGACCTTTAAATAGGGTGAAGGACGACCGGAGGGTGCTAGGGTCGTCCTCAAACCCTAAGACGCGTCTCTAATAGGCTCAACTTGATACACGAGCCAACAACCCAAAGTGGGGTGACGCAGCACCTTCTGTGTTAGAAAGATGACTGGCGCTAACTCTGATGTGATATAAAGGTGAGGCTGAATCTATTCGAAAGTAGACTTCATGAGCTTTTCAGAATGTACTTAAACACCAAAATTGCATTCCATATGAAGTCGTAGCTTTTGTTGTAAGTTTCTTTTGTTTTGCAGTCCGAATCCACCATGTATAAATATTTTTATTCAAACCGTCATCAGAGGATAGTTGTCCACATCATACCCGAAACTCGAACCTGAACCTGAATTTTGGGACAATCTTCAGGTAGCATATCTCAAAACCTGATTTTCTAAAACCAGAACTTCCCACTGAATTTGTTATGTTTACCTGTACATTCATGTGTTAAAATGGAGGATATCTGCTATACAATAGGTTTTTTTAGGGATGGTAATTCAGGTCTTGAGTGTGGATCCCCTTTAGGTTTTGTATGCGGTGTATTCAAGTGTGAGGGTGATATTTCACCCGCAGGTCAAACCCGCACTCGTCCAGGAAAAATATTGGGTGCAGATTTTAATTCGCACATATGGTGACCCGTTGGGGCCGAAAGACACTCGGCCATTTAGGCCTAGCCCATTTAAAAAGGGCTGATAGGATAAAAGATTGAGAGAATTCCTTATAAGGGCCAAAAAACTCACCTGTTTCTTTCTTGGCCTTTTTCATTTTGAAATTCCTTATCAGGACTGAATGAAACTCGTTGTTCCTTCCATGGCCCTTCTATCAATTTCTGCTAGTAACGGTGTTATGTGGGGTTGAAATTCCCATTTTACCTCTACTTTATTTTTTAGCATAATAAACTGCTAATGACTATATTTACTTGACTGTAGATGTTAATAGTGCCAAAATGTTGAACACGTCTCAAGTTGCATACAACCATCTTTTTTATTTCCATTTATAATTGATTTTTTCTCCCAAAATTAATACCTAGGTACCTTAAAAATTTATTATTTCATCATAACAATGCACAGATGAAATCATTACACATTGCAATATGAATGAGAGCAGCAGATATATAGATTACGCATTGCATTTTGAATGAGAGCACCATGAACCTTGTTTCAACTGGAAAAGTGAATAAAAATAGAGAACAAAAGCAATACAAGTAGCAGGCACACAAACAGTAAATTTAATTTTAGTTCACAACCAATACAATTAGAGAAGTTTCAGTTCATACATAAGGTGCACACAAACAGTCAATTCGACTTATAAAACATAGGAGAAATCAAAGGCGGAGCCTTCTTTTGCTTCTTGTACTCATTGCAGGACTATCAGGTTGTCCTATTTTTCTTCTTGTGCACATTGAGGGGCTGTGTAGCATAGGTTGATATATTTGGCCTTCCTTCACTTTGGTCTTGTTGACTTCTTTCTTCACTTTAACCTTTTTTTGGTCTTTGCTTTCACAGGTTGAGTTACTTGTGATGGATACTTAATGGATAGTGCTTCGGGCTGATTTGAACCACTTTCTGACCTATAAACCAACACATATGGCAAGAATCAATACTTATGGCAGCACAAATGGGAGCAATGAAAAAAAAACTAGATTATAGAAAAGTACCTTCACAGTGCATCCATCCTCAGTGGTAGTTGCATATATCCACCATAGACACTTATCAAGGATTTTCCTTGAACAATATGCTTTGAACCTCTTTGAGGCACTTTTTGCAATGTTGTACTCAAATTGGTATTTGATTGCACGCTGCGCTAGAGCCAATCTGAACACCTTCATGCTAGGATAAGTGGAGCCAACAGTCATTGCGAGATCATCTGGATCATATTCGATATTTGGAGCTTAATTTTCCTCATTACATGGCACATCCTCATGAATTTTTTCTTCGGATTCTTCACCATTTTCACTGTCATTCCCCATTTTTACTACTCTCCTCCGCATCCTCAGTACCATCCTTCTCTTTATCGATAAAGAGAACAAGGTACCATCTATAAAGCAGTATTAGGTTGATTCTGTAGTGTTATCTCTAACTTACATACTCTTCTCATCAACATCTATATATTCATTCTTTGACAATGGATTTTTAAAGTAATCATCCTCATTCTTTGTGTTGATTTATGGCTACTCATCAATATCAAACTCTTACTTTTTGATTGGTTCAAATAGGTCGGAAGGACCACAATATATAATGAACAGAAGGATAATATTTCTCTTACAATGCTTACTAAACAAAGCATTGAACATGTGGTATTTTTAAATACTGTGGAAGATACTTTTCTACTACTGAGTCTCTCTTTTGATCTGGAGTTCGATCTGTTCTTGGTCACAGGAGTCCAGCAGATTAGAATGAAAAAGAAGGATAAAATGATTATTGTGCGTCGCTGTCAAGGGTGCCTCAACGAAAGAATATAACAGAGTTGATAGAAGGGCCACGGAAGGATCAACTAATTTCATTGATAATGAATTTCAAAATGAAAAGGAGGTGAGTTTTTGGGCCCTTATAAGGAATTTTCGGCCCTAATTTCGAGCCCCGTCCGGGAGACCGTGGCACCACTCGCGCCGCCACCTCGGCCTCTACCCTGTCGCTGGAACGCTGCCCCGCCACCGGCTGACGTTCCTTCCCCGACGCCACTGGCCAGCCGCTGCCGCCCCTCCACCGCGCCGCCCGGCCGCCGCCGTTCCTCTTTCGCCGCCGCGTTTTCCGTCGACCGGACGCCGCCGTTCAGCCGCCGCCGCCTGGCCGCTCCTCCACCAAGCCGCGCGTACGCCGCGGTTCAGCCGCCACCGCTATTTTTGTCAACGGTGCTATATTTGAACGCCCTTGTGGAGGAGCTTTAGTCTTTTCGGAGAAGCCAACGTTGAAAGAGTTGCCCCCGTTTAGCTGCCGCCGCGACTGTCTCCGCCCGGCCACCAGTTGCCCTCATCCTTGTGGAGTGCTCCCTAATGAATTCCCCGCCGTCTTCCCTAACTGCCACGGTGGCTGAACCGCCACCGTCAACATCCATAATCACGGACGGCGCTGTCTCCGGCACGCTCCCGGCGACCGAGGCCTTCGCCGTGCACTATCCGGGCTATCCCTCATCCCCCGCCCGTGCTGCGCGCACTCTCGGCGGCCTCCCCGCCATCGCCAAGGTAACCTTAACACTTCCCTCGCTTCCACATGGCAGCGCGTCCTAGCAAAGTAAATTGATGGCTTGCCCTCCTCCCCCTCCTCTCTGGTAGGCCCGGAGCTCTGTGCCCGACGCCCGTCTCGAGCTCCGCTTCCGCCCTGAGGACCCTTACTGCCACCCGGCCTTCGGGGAGTCACGCACCTTCACGGGCCTGGTCCTCCGCCTCTCCAGGCGCAAGGGTGAGTCAGCGCCGCGGGCAGAGGTGGTGGCACGAGTGCGAAGTGCCTACCACTTCGAAGGTAAGTACACATCCGTGTGCGAGACATGTTCGATGACACGCCTTTTGTTTGTTCCTAGAATGAAATTTTACTGGATGGCGTAGTGCCTTGTAAAACACTGGTCTATTCTACATGTGAATTTTGCTGACATACGAGTATATGCAGGCATGGCAGATTATCAGCATGTAATTCCCGTGCATGCTGCAGAAGTAAGAAAAAGGAAACGATCAGATTGTCAAAATGGTGACCAAAATTTAAGCACTAGTACGTGCTTTCGATTTTGTGCTTCGTCATGGATTGAAAGTTTGTAATTTGTAGTTTTACCATTTTAAATTAACTTTCTTTTTCATCTCCTGAGTGATAGATAATACAGCCCCTCTAGAAACTGATGATGGGGATGTCATGATGTTGGTACCTCCGTTATTCTCACTGAAGGATAAACCAACAAAGATAGCGTAAGTGGTATTCATTATATAGAGAGCAAATAATGTGAAACTTTGATTTATTTATCTCTATTTATATCTTCATTTGGTTGTCAAAACTGTATTCTTGTCATTCCAAATGCTTCTCCATTGCAATAGTAGCCATGGCCAATTACATCACAGTACTCATAAGTCAGTCCTATCGCATACTATACCCTCAACAAAGTTCCTCCAGTAATTTCAGAAGTATTCCTTATCTCTCCTTTTCTCTGTGACTTCATAAATCATTTGTGCGCTTCTGCTCATAACCGTTGAAAAAAAAAATTAAGGGTCCCTTTCGCAGAGCTTCTCTGGGATTGATTCTCTGACGAGAAATGATTCTATGGCTGAAATTGATCTCTTTGATTCTCTAGGATAATCTATTGGAAGCAGGACAGAGAATCACTTCATGAAATCAGGAAAAACTATTTTTTTCAGCTTATAGCCCCTTTGTTCATTTCAGAGAATCACTTTTCAGAATCAACAAAGAATTAGTTCTCTTGAAAAACAATGTTTGGTACAGCTTCTCTGATTTTGATTGAGAATAGCTCTGTGGAGCACTGCAAAAGAGGCCTTATGCATCATCCAACGCTGTATTATTGCTGTATAAAAACTACTGCCTAATATTATTCAATGTAATTGTTTTAGGCTTCTACCATCATCCAACGCTGTATCTAAAAGCATGCAAAGGGGTGTTGTACAACAGAAATGGGAGGTACATAATCCTTTCATGTACCTAATTTGTTTTCTAGTCGTGAGAGAGAGGGTCTAAATTATACTGAAGTACAGCTGTTAATTATTCTTACTTTTTTTATCACAATAATGTATATTGAAATTGCATGTCTTCATTTTCTCTCATGTCTTGTTGTTTCTCTGCCTTGAATTTTCTAGGCCATGCTATGCTTAGGATTTGAGCTAAAGTCATTATGTTTTCTTGCATTTGTTGTCCAATTCTTTTTGGAGTTATGAACTTTTAATCACTTTTTTATTGCACCATATACATCTCGGCTCCAATCATCTTCTGGCCAATGTTTATTTTCAGAAAGAATGCTTGATAGTTAGCTGAAAAAATTGGTGTACAAACCCCATGTTTTCTGCGAATTGGGTCCTATTCTTAAAGCTTACATGTGCTTAAATGATATGGGTGTGGTGGGTGTGATGAAAGTTTCACTGAATATTGTTCCAGGGACTAGAATCACAAAAGGATATGTGTTTGCTTGTCATTAAAACTCTGAAAGACAAGGTTATTGTTCTCATGCCCCTGAATGCTAGTAGTGTTTTCAAATTCTTGCTTTATATCTCTGTTTTCGTTAGGATTTGAGCCTATCTCAGTTGGTTAAGGGTGTGGGTGTACATCCTGAGCACCCAGGTTCAAATCCTCTTCCATGAATATCTGGGTTCCTACTTTCAAATGCCATCTAGTTTCTTCTAGGTTGGTTGGGTCTTCAATTTCTCTCTGTTTTCGTTCTTATACTCGTACAGTGCTATATAGGTTTTTTTTTTTATAGATTTCTGGTCATTTTGCTTAGTGTGAAATGGTTTGTTGATGATTCAGTTATAATTTTTTTTACCTTGATTGCAGATGGATCTTGGACCAACCCTTGCACTTCCTTTCAGCATTCAAGATATCCTTTGTTAACAACTTAGTATTGTTTTCTCAACTCTCAAGTATTGTAGCCTTTTCTCTTTTAGTGTTCTTATAATGTCACGCATATAATACCATTTTATTAAAAAGATATGTGCGCAAGGCTTTGGCAAACTAAAGATAATTGAAACAGGGAGTAGGGATAATGAAACAAATATTTTATTTACGAGGGTAATCCAGTTCAAGGTGAAAAAATAACTAAAAAGGAAAAACAGGAACTTAACGTTGTATGCTTTCATTTATAAAAAACGTATCATTTCAGTAAGAAGGAATAAAGATATGCTTCTATTCTTGAATGGGTCAAAATGATACCCATCTTTCTCTTGATTTATGAGGAAGGGGAATCATATGCACTACTAGCAACAGTCCTGTTATAATGGAAATACACATTAATATTTTGCGGTTTCTAGTGAGAATACTGCAGCAGTAAAGACTTACTTTTCCATTGTGAAAAATGTTTGGATGATCTGACATGGTTTCAAATGCACACTTTTCAGATGTCTGTTGCATAAATTCTGTTCTTAATAAGCAAATTATTGTACATCAATGTTTTATTGCATTCATGATCTGTAATATCTTAACGCGGTACAATTGATGATAATATTGGCTGCTGGATTTGTCTCCTTAATTGCCATATACTTGTTCCTGGGAAGGTTAATTGGGAAGACCATGTACCAAAAAATTCAGCAGATTGGGATTGGCAGATGGCTGTGTGCAAATTGTTTGATGAGCGTCCTGTGTGGCCAAAGCAGTCACTTTATGAACGTTTACATGATGATGGCATGCATGTCTCACAAAACCAATTCAGAAGGTTGCATTATATTCCATTCACTTTTGTAGAGTTGCCTCATCATTTACTTCTTTGGGTATGCTCTTTAGCTATTATATGATTTGTCATTTACTTCTGTTATATGCTCAGACTTCTGTTTAGAGCTGGATACTACTTCTCTACTGGACCATTTGGTAAATTCTGGATCAAAAGAGGATATGATCCTCGTAGAGATTCTGAATCACGAATGTAAGCACCCATTGCTTTTGTTTTTCTGTTGCATCTAAAATTTAGAGGCTTCACAATGACGTGGCTCAAAGATCCAAAGTTAATTTTGGTATTCTACTCCTTTATTATTTTTTAACTGTTTCAGTTTCCTTTTAGCTTTGTAATGTAAACTGAAACAGCTCTTCTTTGTTAGATATCAGAGAATCGATTTTCGCATGCCTCTTGAGCTAAGGAATTTTCAGATGAAAAAAAAATCTAGGTAAGTCATAATCTATCTTTAACTTGCATTGGAGAAAATGTTTTCCACGTCCAGTGTTTTAGCTGTTTTTCCATCAAATTTTACAGAAAGTATATTTTGTTGAGATGGCATCATGCTGTCGGGATGTTCTTTTGAAACACCACAAGTATTGCCCACAATATAATGTTTGTTTTGTTTTATTGATATGTGGACAACTAGTCCTGCACTACCTACTTTTCTTTACTAAGATGAATTTCTTGCTCCCTTCTGCAACTTATCTGTAGAATAACTTTGGCTACTGTATGTGTATTTTGATATATGAAACAAACACTAGTAGATTTGCGATGAGAATTACTTTCCTGGAAACTGTTCCAGCAGCATCCACTTGTCAAGCCATGTTTCATGGGGAAAGTGCACGAGCACTTCGGCACCAGCTTGCCTAATTCCAAATGAACTTTGTTCATTCCCTCACTCCCAGACTCCCCGACAAAAAGGACAGATGTTTCACAGGAGAGCTCCCCACAGTGATCGCTGCGGTTGCCTTCAACATCAGTGGCCTCATGTGGCTACTGTGGATGAATACACATGTCACCACTGACCTGAGGTGCCACCAGACAATAGGACCTTTTTTCAGCAGAGCTCGTAGACTATAGAGCATAGATCCACATGGTGCCATGGTGGTGTGTTGGTCGATCATCAGGCTGCCGTTTTTAGTGTTTGGATGCTTCTGGCTTAATTTGCATATTCTGAGATATCCACATGAGGGCCTGAATGTTCAGTGAGCCTCCTTCAGACACACACACCCATAATGATTCATCTAAAGTCATCACCGCACAAAGATGACCTGCTCTTCAGTTGTCACAAAGCACAATGCCACCATATACTGTACTCCATGTTCTTCATACTTGCTGCTACGTGCTGCAGGCCTACTAGCCTAATAACAGTGAAGCAGATCTCCCATGCATGTAGTTTCTGTTTCGCCTTCCTGGTTAACATCTTGAACTTTTAGTTTGTTTTGTTACATATAGATCTCAAAAGTGGTCAGATCTGTGCAAGCTTGAAGCAATGCCATCAAAGAATTTTGTCTTCCTGCAATTATTTGAACTGAAGGACGACTTTATTCAAGCAGAAATTAGAAAACCTTCTTATCAATCAGTCTGTTCAGTAAGTAACATGAATAATTTTCTTTTATGTTCCATTTTTGTATCTTCCATACATATTGCTTTTATTTAAATTTTTATTGTTACTCTTCCACTGCATATGTTAGGGTGATTTAATTGTGGCATTTCTGGGTTTGTCCTCATAGAATTTAATGACTTAAGCTCTTGTATATACCATCATCATTATTGCATTGCAGAATGATACTAGACAAGCTTTTTGTGCTGCTGCAATTAGCTGTTTCCAGAGCATCTTTGACCAGCTTTGTTAAGCTAATCTTGAACAATTTATGTCAATCTAATCAATATCAATGTAATAATTTTGATCCATATGTAGTACCAATAATCTATTTGCAGTGCGATGTATGCTCTAAAATAACTGATTTCTATGTAGCATTCTACAGGATGGTTTTCTAAGCATAAGATTAAAACCCTGAGGTTCCAAGTGGCCATTAGGTTCTTCTCGTTATGTCCTAATGAGAATGCTAAAACCTTGTTGCGGAATGCCCATGAACTTATTGAAAGGTCTAAGAAGCAGGAAGCCCTTTGCGAATCTGAGCAACCGAAGGAAGATAAGGATGTTGATGAAGGTTTATTCCATTTATTTTATATTTAGTATGGTTATTATTCAATATGGCTAGCACTTTGCATCTTTGAACATAACCTTTGGTTAAGTGTTCCCCATTTTGTGAATCTGTTACCACTCTGCAAGCACAATGCTGCTTGGATATTTCAAAAGATGTCCTTTTCATCTGTGTTGGCTCTTATTTATGTTTATTTTTTCTGCATGGCATGCTACTGACACAAGTCAAGCCAATTGGCATTCCATGTGTCAGTGAGTATTATAGTTGTTCCTCTTTGAAGATCATTCTGATTTTTAAATCCTGTTTTTTTTTTTCTTTTTAAAAAGCTCTTGCCATACGGACTGGAAATGAGGATGAAGTTGGTCCTAACAATTCTGATCGTGAAGATGTGGATGATGAAGATGAAGAAGATAAGGACTCAGATGGTTATGATTTTCCACATATGGTACGCCATTACTTGCGCCATTTGGCCTAATATATGCGACCAAAACATAACTTTTACTGTACCTCTTGTAGGCAGAGGATCTTGGTGATTTCACCATAGATGAGCCCTGTATCCTTCATACAATTAATTAATTTATCATATTTGATTTGTTTCCAGGGAGTACTATTTATACTAATTTTGGTTTATCCTCTATTATTTTGACATGGTTCATTTAGGATTTAATGTTTCATCCGGCACCATATTTTCTACTGAAGTGTTTGTCTACCAATTCATGTCCTGCTGGCGAGTTTTGAAGCTAGTGCCACTTCGTGTCCTGCTACTTGAATTGAGGCTTATTTAGCACATTAATTTGGGTGAGTGGTCCGAAAATTGGGGGTTAAATAGATATTAGAATCTATGGGTTGAAAAACTCCACCAGCCCTGGAGGAACTAGGTGACCTTTAATTAAGAAGAAATAGGTACTCAAATTTGCATGGACGAGGACTCGAACTTGGGTGATTGGGGGGGGGGGGGGGGGGGGGGGGGGGGGTGGGGGTGGGGTTATTGTACATCGCGTATTCACCTTTGTTCTGGGTAGGACATTTTTGGAAGAAGCAGTAAGGAAGGGACAGGGTGAGGGTACTGAAATATGTTAAGTGATCAAGAAATAATGTAAACAGTAGTCCACTGTTTCCAAATATTAATATTAATGAAAGCAATGAATTTCTGAATCAAGCCACTAAGCTAAGCAAAATATAAATTGGCTTGCTGGCCTGACGATTGACTTCTTGTTACTTTGTGAACTGTCAGGAAACTTTTATCCAAATGAATAATTCCTCACTGCAAGTACAAACAATCCTAGCTCGGAAAACAGGGCTCCTTTGCCTGCAGTTATTCCATGTTTAATAACTTATATTGATGGATTTTTTTATGTCTACATGGTACTACCATGTCAACCGTGTATCTTTTCTTCGTGTTGAAACTTTGCTGGCAGATCGAAGTAATAAGTTCATTCTAGGAGTTTCTGAGTACTTTGCATTTGCTTTGCTCATAGCAGCATGTAAATAGATGCATGCATTTATAGTTTCTTTGAGAGAATACATGAGTAACATAAACCCTTTTATTTTTGATTGACATAAAATACAATTAATAGTGCTATGCTCTAGATTTTTTTATCAGTTTTTAAATTATTTTGGAATAATATAGTTAACATATGGTATCTATATAATATTAGCATAGGCATCAAATAGTGGCAATTGTTTTCACTCGCACCTGTGGTAACTGTCACTACATTAGAACCCATGGATGTACATTATTGGTTCCTGTGCACGGCTTGACCTGAGAGCATCTCGAAGAGACTCTAAAAATAGACCCAAAAAGAAACCTTTCGGGGTCAGCCCAAAAAATATTAGGGGTCTATTTGGCTCCCCTCTTCCAACAGCTCCCCTATAATTGGATCCCTAATAATTTAAAATTGAGCCAGCTGGGCGTGCAGTATCCAAGAGCCCCATAACCATGTCCTAAATTAAAATAATGGGGCTTAGACAGTAAAACTATCCCCAATAGAACCCCCAAACCACCTCCAACTTTTATGCGGCTCCAATTCCTTCCCTGTTTCTTAGCTAGAAAGTGTTTAGTCTTTTACAATGATTCAAAAAATGTCACTGCTAATCACATTCTTACTTTGTCACTGCTAATCACATTCTTACTTTCTGCTAAGGTCTAATGTCTTTTTTAAAGTTTCTAGGCAACATAAATTCAACATTTGCTGGCTTGAATAACCTTCTATTAGAAACAAATGTGACTTTTCTGCTGTAATAGATGAATGGTGGATGTTGTGCTTTTTTTTTCAACGATATAATTTGACATGGCTTCAATGAAATCTGCCCTTGGGTTTCCAATTGTTTTCTGATGACCTATATCAGATACACTTGGAGAAGGCTTTTCCAATGGGTACCTTGAAGAAGTGCTGCGCAACTTCCCAGTGCAGGGAGATGTCCAAAACAGACCTGGTTATGCTTCTAACGGTGCCGAAGCTAGTGATGGGGAGTTTGAAATTTATGAGCAGCCCAGTGATGATGAAGAGTATTCCGATGGTTAACCTAGCGTTTTCTGGGATCTGTCCCCTTCCCATGCGATTCTGTACTCGTGTTTAACTATATCATGCATTACACAATGACATTGCATAGCTTATCTATACTCTGTAAAAAATGTGAGTTGGTGAATGCACTGTCATCGTCGTCGCCTCTCACTAGCGCCGACAGGTGGGTTCCACCGTGACCTCGCATTGTTGTCTCTGGCTCAGCCGTGTCATAAAAAATGGGAAAACTTCCATTCTGCAGGATCCTGATCCACCTCACCTATTGCTCCTATTGCTCTTGTGAGGACAGGCTGATTTTTTTTTAACAGTTTAGCACTTGTATCGTGGTGGATTCGACAGTTTGACACATCTATGTTGAAGTTTAACAAAATGAGTCTTAATTTGTCAATTGCGTTGGGCAACGAGGCGAGGAAGGCTGCTGTGCAGGAGGTCGCCAAGCTACTACTGACCCTGGAGCTCCTCTCCTCCATCGCCTCCATCAAATCTGACTTCCTCATGCAGCAGCAGGTGATGTGGCCCATCACTGATCCCCCATTGCTGCCCGCTATGGATCCGCCGATTGCTGCAAAATCTCGAGTTGGGTGGTGCCGCCAATTGCCGTCGCTTGAAGCAGGCTAGTAGGGTGAGTTTTCAATGAAACCGGTTCGGACTAGTTTTACAAATCGACTGATTTTTGTTTTAAAAATTTAAAAAAAATGGAAAAAATTTGAAATACCGAAAATCGGTAAAACGGATGGGTTTCAAATTTTGAAATCTGTTACTGTAACAAACCGATGAAACCGGACGGTTTACTATAGTAAACCGTTCAAATTTTGAATTTTTGATTTAGAGCGATTTTTGATCGATTTTTCTGATTTTTACGGTTTTTGTTAAACCGATCCCGATTGATTTTAGCGGTTTAAAAGAAATATTGAACCCTACCTGGACAGCTGATGGAAGCTTCGGGAAAGTACGTACAGTTCCCCCCTTTTAACCCACACCGCTTTACCATTCCCAAAATTCAAAATGGCTGCCCGCGCTGGCTCCTGCACACCGTCTAGAAACCATTATGGTACCAGTATAAATCACCCTGGCCACACCCTCATCTTACAGCACAGCGCAAGAAGCTACTCATTTGAGTTGCGGTAGAAAGGGCGAGATTCAGTTGCAGATGCTCTCAACTAGTTCTTCAAGGATCCATAAAGATATGGGCGTTTTGCATTTACAGATGTTAGCTTGCGGAGCACATAATGCAATGGCTTAGTTCATCTTTTTGCAACGACCTTTGTTCTTTTAGGTAAAAACTACAATCTTTCAAAAATAGTAGAAAATTCATCTTAGTTCGAAAAATTACAAATAATATACCGTTGGAATCTTTGAAATATGTAGAATATTTTAGAACTATATAAATTTCTTTTTCTGCTCTAGAACTAGCTCTATTAATTAAATTAGAGTGCATGCATTTAAGATTCGTGGAAGAAGGCAAGCAACTCGCTTTGGTTGCTCTGGAGTCGTCCTCGCTGAAAAGCTCCCTGTTGTTTGCGCTAACACTGAACAAACCGAAGACAAGCTCGGTGCATTAATCCTATTTAAAATTTTATTTTATCACTACATATTGTATGATTAATGTACTGCGCATTATATTATAGGAGTTGTTTGAAAACCATAGACTGCGTAATAGTATCAATTACCCATGTTTAGTGTATGTTGGTACAGATAACTCAATGTAAAGCTAGGCTAAGTCATATTTGACAGTAAAAATCGAGTGAATGAAACATTTCACTCACGAACTATAAGTCTAGTAGAAGTCGAGTGCATAAAAAAGCACGCGCGAGCTATTAGTCTAGTAGAAGTCGAGTGAACAAAAAGTCACTTGCCAGCTATAGGTTTGCAACATATTAGACTTAGATTTGTTTTATCTCACATATTGATTAACCTGAGATCGAGCGGGGATAAAATATAGACAAGTTTGAAAAAGCTGGGCCTTCAAGATGGTAGCCTCGTTTGTGTAAGAACCGATTCGAGTGTGGTCCTGTTGAGCAAGTTTAAACGTATCGATTATATACTGTATATATGTGCCTCAGAAAACCGATGTAGCAAAACGCCGTAGTGGTTGGACGAACCCGACCTCTCTTTTGGTGAGGAGTAGAGAAAGATTTGTGTCTAACCTTGGATGTACTATGGTAGTCATATAGGGGACTATATTTTTGAGAGAGGTACGCTTATCGGACCAACCCTATGGGTTGAGCGAAAGGTTGTCACATGCGGCTTCTGAGAAGCGCGTACGTGTCATGTACTTCGGATTTTTCTTGTCGATTATAATTGTTGTCCCTCACAGTAATGAGTATCGCTTGTTCACTGTGTCATGTGAAAGTAATAATTACACATAATTAATAATATGGCTTGTTTGCATAGTTTGCAGTGCAAATTAAATTATTAGTCTTTAAACTTAAATTACCGCTAAAAAATGAAAGTAAAGATATTTTTGTAGTTTTTACTTCAAATAGCTGATGTTGCTGTTGCGGCAAGAAAGATTGAGTAAGAGAAGCTCTTGCAAACTGATCTTATGAACCAGTTTCTGCCTCCTCAACTTTCAATTGTGACAAGTGAAACATGTCTTTTCGAAATAAAAAAAACTGTGGTGTGTATTACTTTTCTACTCTTATATAGGAGGCGTTTAGTGGAGATGGCCTTTCTGCCGTTGGGAATCCTCAGCCGTCGGATCACATCCAACGGTTGCCGTTGGTGCGCTCGACTCCTCCCGTCGCTTAGCGCCTTCCACCGCCTTGCTCCAACGCGCCGCCAGCCCACCTGCCCCGGACAGCCCCTCTCTGGCGCCGCCCCGTCTCTCTCCGGTGCGGCCTCGCCTCGGCAGTATCTACCCCACCCTGTCGCGCCCCCTACCACCCGCCCTAGCCAGCCCTAGCGTGGCCCCGCCGCGGTGCACTCCTGTCTCCCCCCCTGCTTCGGCGTAGCCGCCGCACGCCCGCGTACGCAGGTCCGTCTGGGGCGGTTGGGCGGCGCGTGCTCGGCAGAGCGGAGGCAGCTGTGGAGGGGCCTCGAAGAGGCGGTGTGCGGAGCTGTCAAGGGGGCCCCGTTATTCGACGGTCGTGGTTGAGCCAGTGGTCAGCCATGAGCTTCGGAGCGCGTCGTCGTCCCGAAGCGTAGCGTCCACTGCTGCCAACCCCGTGATCTCGAGTACGGCCGCGATTTGCTTCACTATTTTTTTTCCTATTCTTGCTACTCCCGTGCGCACGCGCTTACCTATTCTTGCTTTGCTTCCGTTTTGCTTTTGCTGTGTGTAAATCTGATATACTCGTGTTTCTGTATCATTGCAAAGATTTGAGTGCTTTGAACAGAGCAGAACAGAAGTGATCTTCACTTTAAACACAGGCATTTGGCAGAGAACTATCAAAAAGAAAAAAGATTTGAGTGCTCTGAACAGAGCAGAACAGAAATGACTTAAAGGTATTTTGTATCTTTTTATTGAGTGTTATCAGTTCAGAAATCTCCAAAAAAAAATTTATATACCTTCAGTTATCAGATGTTAATGGTAACATTAGCTGAAACAAGTCAAGATGGCCTATGAGCTGAAATCAATCATGAAAGCCTTAGGCCAATACAATATGCATAAGCTGTTATCTGTCAACTTCTTTTTGTCTATTCATTTCTGCAGGCAGGAGGATGCTGAAGAATGTTTAGTTTTGCCATGGATAGGGTGCATGATGAACTGTGGAAGCTTAACGGCAATGGATCAAATTAAAAAGAGGGTATGGTTGTTTCCTCTGTTGATGATGATGCTTGGGAGACAGTTAGATCAAATTGTTGTCCGTCTTGACTTATTGATTCTTATGCCAGTTGCTTCCGTATCATACTTTGATAATAAGGCAGAAAGTGTGACCATCACCAACCCATTGGCATTACTGTAGCTCACTTTAGCTTCTATTTTTTTCAATGTTTGCCTTGGCTCTAGAGAGCTTGATGTTTCTCTGACACAAAGTATGTACAATGCATGTATTATGGTCACTGCAATTACAGTAACCTACCAGTTTTGACAGATATGTATGGTTTTAAAATGATACTTGCAATTGTGAAAATGAGTTCAGAAATCGCGGTAAGATGTCAAACATCACATTTTCTTAATCGGATATACTCGAGAGCAAGTTTTACCTGTAGCCGATGAATTATTGGCTTGACAGGCGTAATGAAATTATTTTATCTTGGCCTATGGTAACTGCAAGCTGTGTAAAATTTCTGTGGACCGATATGATCGAGGCGATCGTGCTTGCCAACACTAGCCGCACAACTAATGGTTAAACTGCTGTTTAGAGTAGACAATGACGATTAAGATTTGTCTTCTTGGAAAAGATGACTTGATGAAATGAACCGTTGGAGAGGAGTGAGTTTTGGGGCCTGCTCTTAAAAGAATATTCACTTTCTTGGGTTACACAGAGTGCCCGAGGATCTGTGGTGGGGTGGTCTCGGAGAGAATTTTCAGGGAATACTGCTATTATGCAATCTGATATCTATCACATATATGACATTTGGACTCTTGATTCGTCTAAACTTTTTTACGGATAATTTTATTGATGTTGTAATGATTTTTGATCCGTGGCAACGCATGGGCATGTGACTAGTAAAAACTCTGTTTTGGGGTGGTTTTGACACAGCGTGGTATCAGAGTTAGATTAGGGTTAGTACAACTAAAAATGAATTATTTTCAAAAATTTTACGACGGTGTAGTACTAAGTTAGTCAGCTCTTGTCGATGAGAAAATCTTTTAGCCGCTCATACCATACTTTTGGTGCCTGTTTAAGATCATACAATGTCTTTTTCAACTTGAAGATGTGATTGAGATACTTGAGATCCTCGAAGTCAGGTGGTTGCTCAATATAAACTTACTCATTAATTATAGTAGTTAAGAAATGCACTCTTCACATCTATTTGATATAATTTAAAGTTAAAATGTGAAGCATAAGTGAGCAAAGTTCGAATAAGACTCAAGCCGAGCCACGGGAGCAAATGTCTCATCAAAGTCCACCTCTTCAACTTAAAAATAACCCTTGGCAACGAGTCTTGCTTTGTTTCTCACGATATTTCTGTTCTCATCTTGCTTGTTCTTGAAGACCCACTTAGCACTGATCATGTTCTTGTTCTTTGATCTCTTCACCAACTCCCACACTTGATTTCGTTCGAAGTTGTTAAGTTTCTCTTGCATAGCCAACATCCATTTGTGATCTTCCACCACTTCATCGATGCTCTTAGGCTCTATCAAAGACACAAAAGAGAAATTCTCACAAGCAATGTTAGCCGCATCATCATCATTAGTATTATTAACATAATTCGGTTTATATTGATTTCTCCTGGTCTTTAACTCTTGAGAGGGACTCCCAATGATCAAGTCACTTCCATGAGCTCGAAGAATAGGTTTGTGCCTCTTTAAAGCCTCTTGTCATGGTGCTTGTGGTGGAGAGATGTCTTTATAATCTTGTATGGCTTTCTCCTTGGAGATGACGGTGTCTTGAAGACGAAGCGGTGAGCAGTAATCTTCTTCAATTCTAGATGTCATTGTAGAGGAGTCTTTCTGTGGCAGAGTAGAAGAGTCATCTTCCCTTAGTAGAACTTCTCCTACGGGCATCTTCCGCATCGCCTCCTCCAAGGGTTCATCATCATCTACATCACAACTATAAGATTCTTTGTTCTCTTGAGAACCATTAGTTTCATCAAATTGCACATCACATGATTCCTCAACAAATCTGATAGTTATATTGAAAACACGATAAGCTTTAGAGTTACCGGAATACTCGACGAGAAATCCAATGTCGGTTCTCTTCTCAAACTTACCAAGTCTCTTCCTCTTTTTGAAGATATAGCATTTGCATCTAAAGACTCGGAAATAGCCTACATTTGGCTTCCTTTCCACCAATAGCTCATAAGGAGTCTTCTTCAAGAGACGATGAAGGTAAGCACGGTTTGAAGTATAGCATGTCGTGTTGATAGCTTCAACCCAGAACCTCTTCGAAGTCCATACTTATCCAACATAGCTCTAACAAGAGTGATGAGAATCCTATTCTTCCTCTCAACAACACCATTTTACTTCAGGGTGTAAGTAGCCGAAAACTTATGCTTCATGCCAAGATCATCACAATACTCCTCAATGATAGAGTTTTTGAACTCCGTCCCATTATCGCTTCTAACTTCTTGATCTTAGCTTCAAATTCATTTTGAGCTCTCTTAGCAAACTTCTTGAAATTCGAGATGGCTTGAGCTTTGTCTTCTAGAAAGATGGTCCATGTATACCGAAAGAAGTCATCAACAATCATCAGACAATAGAGATTGCCTCCAAGACTCTTGTAGGTAGTAGGACCGAAGAGGTCAATATGGAGAAGTTCTAGAGGTCGACATAATGGTCTTGTATGGATGAAGAGTAGCAACTTGCTTTCCCGCTTGATATGCAGTACACAGCTTGTCCTTCTCAAAAGGGATATCTTGAATTCCGAGAACTAAGCCCTTCTTAGTGACCTTCTTCAATTGACCCATTCCATTATGAGCCAGTCTCCAATGCAACAACCATCCTTTGGAAGACTTAGCAATGAGACAAGTTTGAGGCGCAACTTCACTAGAGGAGAAATCCACAATATAGAGATTGTTGTGCTGAAAGCCATTGAAAGTGAGACCTAATGATTTGTTGATCAATTCAGCCCCTTTATCATTACAGAAACAAGTGAAACTAAGGTCACATAATTGAGCAACCGAGAGTAGGTTGAAACTCAATGATTTCACTAGCATGACATTTGAGATTGTCAAATCATTGGATATGGTGACCTTGCCCAATCCCTTAACTCTTCCCTTGAAATTGTCTCCGAGAGTCACTTTGTCTTTATCATCATCTTCCTTGACGGTGGGCAACATCTTGTGATTGTCGGTATATGTGTTGAGTACACCCATTGTCGAGAACCCAATGCTTGCCACCGTTCTTGTAATTCACCTTGCTAGAGGCCATGAGACATGAGAGGTTAGTATCCAAAGCATTACTAGATTCATTAGCACTAACCTCTATAATAAGAGCAATTTCTTGAGGTGACTTTTGTTCCTCGGAGCACTTGAGATGATACTTCCATGTGTCAATTTTCTTCTTGCTTGCTTCATCATTAGTGATATGCCTTCTTTCATAAGAGTTGATCCAACCTACAAGCTTATCAATGCGAGTGCACAAATCTTTTAGAGTTTCACTAGATGAGATAATAATGTTATCATACTCATCACATAGCACTTCATAAGAATCCACTAGCAAGCTACTAGCAATAGCATTATCAACAAGAAATAAATAAGAGCTAGTAGAGGTAGAGTCTATGCAAATCGTGGGCTCAAAGGTGTGATGAGCATGCACTCCAATGATCTTGCTTGAGATGGAAGCAATTAGATTCTCCTTCTTAGATGAAGCTTCATGAGAGACATAAGAGCTAGAAATATTGCATCTGAGCAAGTTCTTGATGGATTCATCATGAGAGATCTTAAGTGCTCCTTCAAAAGAGTTGATCTTACCAACAAGATCGCGCAATCTTAACATGGTAGCACATATAGATTCACCATCAAGAGTTCCAAAGTGAGTGTAGGCATCTATGAGCTCAAGATAAGTAAGATTATCATTCATAATAGCACTTAAAGAGTTGCTAGATGAAGAGTTTGAAGAGTTGTTAATGTTAGTGCTCAAATTCTTCTGTTTTGTGGCATATAAATAGCTTAGCAAGCGATTCTTCTATGAGCCACTACCGGACCTCAATGAAGAACTTGTCTCCATCACTTTCGATCACTTCTCAAAGGCTGTTAAGCCCTAATTTGAGCACTTCACTCTGATACCATTGAAAAGATCAAGTGACCAAGAAGGGCGTTGAGTCAGGCACTTACACTACTAGACCAAAATATTAGAATCGGACACTTAGACTACTAGACCAAAATCTTACTCTTCCTAGATTTTAGCAAAACTAGCAAACAACTCCTAGAAAAATAAGGTCTAGAGAAGGGTAAAACAAGCTAGAAGACGACTTATCAAGTTAGTACGCAAACCGGCACGAGAGCCACGAAGAGAAGCAACAAAAAAACCTATCACTTTACTTGTAAGAATGTAAATGCAATAAGTAAAGAGAGAGATGATAGAGATGCTCAGTGTTTTTTCTCGAGATCTCGAAAGGATGGCGCCTTCCCCTAATCCTCGTTGAACCACTCCCGTCGGAGTCTTGGTTTCTCTCGTTGTTCTAGGGACGATGCTCACAAGGGTACGCTTCACTCCCAGAGTGAAGACACCGGTGGCATGGCTGTCGCACACAATACTCAAGCGCTAAAGCAAGCCTCCAAGGCTCGGACGCTAACTCTTAATGTCCCTTTCAAGCGGAGAACGTGGAATCGCGTGAAAACTTGATGTCAACTTTCACAATCTCCTCGAAAGCAAGAGCACCGACGCCTAACCGGTCTAGCCTGCCTTAGACCAAGAGTAATAAGCCGATGACACTCCTCTCAGCCTCACAAGCTTTAAGAATGCGTGGATGCTCTTTGCTACTCTTCACAAACACTCAAGATCTCACTAGATGCTCTCTTGTGCTCCCTTGATGAACTTTGGCTCACAACAAATGATTTCCAACTGTTCTGACCGTGAGCAAGCTTTACAACAACTCTCTCAATGGTTTAAATAGGCCCCAAGCCCTGAAACAACCGTTGCCAAAAAGCTGTCTGCTTTTTGCAATCATCAGACTGTTCGGTGACTTCTGGTCTCCTCTTGGCAGAAAACAACCTCTCTGGAATCTACTCTATGTGACATCGAACTGTCCGGTTCATACCATCACTAGACTGTTCGGTGAACTCCTTTTTTGGACTTCCAGAGATACCTCTTCTGGACATCTTCGAGGCTCACTGGACTGCTCGGTCTCTGATTGACGGACTGTTCGGTGACTTCTTCCTGAATACTCTAGAGAGCACCTCTCTCTGGACTTCGAGCACCTGCACTCATCGAACTATCTGGTGACTCCCATCGAATTGTCCTGTGACTCCCGTCGGACTGTCCGATGAACCCAGCTTCACTGCCTACAGAAAACATCTTCTCCGAACTCCTGGTTGTGACCCTCACCAGACTGTCCGGTGACACCGACGGCTGTCCTGTGACCTCTCTCGCTGCTGAACTTTGACTGCTTCAAGACCTTCAAGCTTTCGGCTACAATCTTTGACATCTTCAAGCTTTCACTGATCAGTCAAGTGTCTCAGAGAACCTAGAGCAGCAAACTTCCTAATTCCTGTAAAACTGAGACGAGTGATCCGACCCTTTTAATAGTACCGATTCCTATAGGCACAAGGTCTAAAAGCTAAGTCACACATGGCTCTAATTCATCCTTAGCCTTGAACTAGCAACTTGCTTAGAAACACTTTCGGGGACACGAACAACCTTGTAGCAACCAACTCGTAGAAGTGTAGAATAGTGTTGATAAATCTGCATCCAACGAGTTAGTTTATGGTTCTCATTCAATCACCAAAATCATTCATACCTTTGAGAGGCTTCAATGGTCATGAAGCTAATTGCTGATCTTTGTGTCTTATCATTATTCGCATCTAGATTTTTCTTAAGATTTGACTAGCAACTAAAATTACATACTTGGAACACTTATTCAACATTACTATCTGTTATATAATTGTATTCCACTAATCATTATTTCAGCCCTCCAAGCTTCACATATCCACCTCGGATCAGCACTGCATTTGACCTAGCAATTGTGGAATTACAACTTCCTAGTCTCTCCTGCCACTGGTTGTACCGTACTTTGCTTTGCATTGGTAAGAACTGTGTAAAAACTTGGTAAGTCGTTCCTTTTGCAGATCTGCCACCATAGTTCCCACACTATAGTAGTGTAGGGATCATATCCTGCTATGCTTCTTTGTTGTTTTCTAACCACGGCAGGAAAGGTTAAGTCTAGAAGTGATAAGGGTGAACCTTCTGAAGCTACCAACTTCTCAAACGACTTCGCTGAATGTGTCAGTCAAAATCAACTTGTTGACGGTCTTGCTAAGTTTGATCAGAGGATGATCGAGCAATTTAATGCAATAGAGATTCTCTTTTGAACAACGAAACAGGAATTACAGCGTCTCTCAACTCGTATGACAACGTTTGAGAGACGTCAACCACCACAGAGAGATGAAGAGGACGTTAATGATGAGAACTACTCTGAGGATGACGTTGACAATGATAGAGATCAACGGAACAGATTTGCGATCGTCAACGCCATAACCGCCATGGTATGGTAGGTAATGAAAATCATGCTCCTTACAAATCTTTCGCTAATAATTATGATGCTAAAGCTTATCTGGATTGGGAGACGGTTGTAGAGCAAAAATTTATATCTTACTTAGTTCCTGAACAATATAGAGTTAGACAAGCTACTATTGAGTTTAGAGATTTTACTTTACTATGGTGGACTGATCTTTGCAAAACGCATTTGCAACCTGATATTTGGAATCGATTACAAGAGGCTATGCGTAACCATTTTTTTCCTCTTTCCTATTAAAGAGATTTGTGTAAAAAATTGCAACGCTTAGAACAACATGATAAATCTGTTTAAGAATATTTTGCTGAGTTGCAAAAGGGTATGATGCGTTGTGGGATAGAAGAGGACATTGAGGATAAAAACTGTCGTTTTTATGGTGGGTTGTGTCGTGAAATTTAGGACATTATTGATCATAAAAATTATGATACAGTCGAGCAGTTGTTCCACCTTGCTGTACTAGCAAAAAAAGAATTGTAGGGACGACAACTTTAGAACAGTAGCCGTACATACACTCCACGGTTGACGTTTCCTTCTTCGACCACACGTACACCACCACTGTCGAGTAAGAGGCCTTCCACCACCACCAACATTGCAACAGCCCCAAAACCAGCCCTTTCAGCGCAATCTTCAAACTCGAGTAAGCCTTCTTTGTAGGTATCCAACAAAAGTATATCCTCCAGTACCTTCACAAGACGCTCCTCTAACATCAAGTGCCATATATGACATGGCATGGGTCATATGCAGCGAGATTGCCCAAGTCAGCAGGCATACGTTGCTACTAAAGATGGAGGATACATAAGCGCTTTGGATGTTGAGTATGAAGAATCTGATGATAAGATTTCTAATGACGATGATGGTCAAGTATTTGGTGGTAATGATACTTCGATCTACAGGACCATCATTGTCCAACGAGCGCTCTTCGCACAGGTACACCTTGATAAGATTCAACACCATAATTTGTTTCAGATTTACTTTGTGATCAAGAATCGGCATGCATGCATGATCATTTATGGCGGGAGCTACAACAACTTAGTGAGTACTGATTTGATCACTAAGCTTGACTTGCCCACACGACCACATCCACATCCGTACCATATCTAGTGGTTAAACGACTCCGATAAGTCAAAGGTAACAAAAACTTGTAGAATCCTTTTTTTCCTTGGCACCTATGTTGATTCTGTGGATTGTTATGTTGTAGTTATGCAAGCTTGTTCGTTGTTATTGGATTGTCCATGGGAACATGTTAATAATGCTATCTACTATAGTAAAAGTAATAAATATATCTTCATACATAAAGAAAAGAAAATTACTTTACTACCTTTGACCTCTGCTGAAATTATACAAGTTGGTAGGGATATAATTGCTAATGAGAAAAAAGAACATCTTCCTACACTTGAAAATCATCAAGTAATAAAATTAAAAAGTCCTGTAGTGCGTACAACAAAAACTGACCTGCCTAAACTTTATGATGAAAGTGCTTCATGTTTTGCTGTGGTATGCAAGGATGCATTGTTTTCACTTAAGGATTTTGCTTTTTCTTTGCCTGCTCCTGTTGCTAACCTTTTGCAGGAGTATCATGATCTTTTCCCACACGAAATACCTCTAGGACTGTCATCCACTCGAGGGATTGAGCACCAAATTGATTTGATTCCTGGAGCGAGCTTGCAAAATCGCGTCGCCTACAGAACCAACCCAGAGGAGACTAAAGAAACTCAGCGACAAGTCCAAGAACTTTTGCACTACTACAAAAACCCTTTTTACAGGCGGTTCTAAACCCCCTTCTGCAGACGGTTTTTGCTTCCGCTGGCATTAGTGAGCCTGTAAAAATGGTGCATTTGTGCATGCATTTATATGGACCGCCTATACTAGGCGGATGTCTTAAAACCACCGCCTGCACTAATGAAATTAGTGCAGGCAGATATCTTAACTGACCGCCTGCACTAATAGACTTAGTGCAGACGGATATCTTAAATTGCTGCCGGCACTAATACCATTAGTGCAGGAGGTGGCTTAAGAAAGCCGCCGGTAGTGTGCTTCCTAAATCTAAGCGGTCTCCAGCGTCGACGGCCTGTAGAAGCTATTTATTATGTTTATAAATATTTTTATACAGAATATACAATTCTTTTATACATCATATACAAATCAGTTTCAAAACAGATATTGAATTCAATATTTCATCAAAGTAATCTACGAATGATTGGAACACAAACAATTATATATTACAAAACAATTATCCAAATGTCACATTACATAAGATCCAACAATTATCCAAATGTCACATTACATAAGATCCAACTACAGTTCTGAGTACATTTATATAATCCTAAGCCGATCATACAAAGACAAATGTGAGTACAAAAGCAATTCATTGTTTTCCCTTTCAAAAAAAACTCCATCTTGGTGAGCAATCTCTCGACGGATAAAATAGCACAAGTCACTTCGGAAGGAGTCAACTCCTATAAGCTCCATGTCTCTTCCCCAAGGCCATTTTTCATAGACATTAGATTGCTGTAAATGAAAAGATGAAAGATAATTACTATAACTATAATAACAATTAATCTAAGTATACAAAATAGATTGATAAGATAGCTTACATGCTCACTGTTTACTCTATAATGTCCAGTAATCCTAAGGTATTTGCAGATCTAATATTCACATAGGACAGTGCCGAGAGGTTGCTTATGACACTTCAAACAAAAACAAACTAAATTAGTTAAAAATTTGGAACATTTGTTACATATGCAAACGAGATGTTTTTGTTACTGGAAAATCATAGCGTAGAGTTAGTTTTTCCTTTCCTTAGGATGCACCTCGCCAAGTTTAATGTAAAATCTATAAGCACTATATAAATGCAAAAAATGATTATGAGATGGAAATAAACTATATTATAATAAGCATCCACCAATATACATGCAGAAAGTACGCTTACTTTTCTAAAATCTAGATGAAATCTTTGTATTGTTCTTTGGGGTAACTGAGTGAGTCAAAGAATGCCCCTTTCGCCTCCATTGGTTTTATAAGGATACAAATATAGTGATCACTACATAAATAATGAAAGCATTAGGTAAATTTTTAAGAAAATAAGTCGAGCGCAGCACTGAAACTTACTTAAAATTGTAAAGGGCCATTATATCCTTCTTGCCATCATTCACAAAGTTATACATTGCCTTTCTTATATATGCAGCCACTTCCAACATTCTCTCCTTGATTATTTTCTTTGTCTCGTTTTCAAATGGCTTCTTTCTCATCTTCTTGTATTGCTCCAAATTTTATTGAATTTTAGGTCAAAATTGACCTGGGAAATCCGTATTGGATCGAGGATCCTCGTCTGTAGTTTCTTCTGCTTCTGATCATCTAAAAATACCATCTTACATATAAAGTTACTATTCATTTGTATGACATCTCATACTAATTACTTAAAAACACTTTAACATCTAGAAAGTCACTTACAGGCACCACATGGTTAGAAGGTTAATATCGAGCCTCTCTTTGCGGAAAACAAAGAATAAATCTTCAAAACTGAAACATTGAGTCCTCTCTCCACACCAGAATGCATTTTTCAACACATGAAAGAGGACACGAGTGAATCCCAGAGCATTTACCTGCATATGCCAATCATGCAATCTCCTCAATGGAAAATGTAGCTTATTGAGTTGCACTGAGGTTAAAAACGGTTTGCCATTCACATATTCTTCAAGCACATCCTCCTTACGCCATACTGTTTCATTCCTTCGCAGTTTTATATCATCCCTAGTATAGAATTCTGCATCCTCCTCCTAACTTTCAATAAGTATCTCTTCTTGAACGGAGAATGACTTTCTTTGCAATCCTTGGAGATACTTTAATGTGTCTACCGAAAAAGTCTTTTTGTATGAGGCAATTTCTTGGTGGATGTGTGCAGGAGCTGAAGAAGTTTTGCTTTTTTGGCCTGAACCTTTTTTGCCCTTGACAGGTGGCTCGAGCATTTCTGTTGGTTTCTTGTCAGAAGTTGAGAGTTGAAATTGACCCTCGGAGGAAGGCTAGAGCATTGTACCTTTTTGCTCTTGAGGAGAAAGCAGGAGCATTTTGCATTATTGCGTTGCATCTGACGGACCCTTGGGAGAAGATGGAGGTACATCAAATGTATCCTTTAGAGAAGGTTGTTTGTTGGTTGTATCTTCTTCACCCTTGGTGGCCGGCTCTGTCTATAGATGTGCTGGGCTACTCAGATATGGTTGGGATGTAGGCGGTCCATGACACAAAACAATATCACGTCCATGCCAAAGGATAAATTCATTATTGCTTGTCTAAACAATGAGATTCCCTCAGGCGTACTGTGGTCGAGTTCGTAAACAAGATAGTCCTTATTGACGACTTCGTTAACTTGTACCTTCGCGTAGACCGTCAGGATGGGAGTAGAGTGGAAGATACGCCCTATAATTGCAAGACTAGTGGCAACCTCAATTGTCTTATTTCCCGTCTTTCCAATCGGGACATGAAGGTGACAAGGCGTGGTATCCACAATATCATCTACAAGATAGAGGTTGGCACGTACAGAACTGACCTCCACCACTTACTACGTCAGGCTGCACCCATACTTGGCTTTTGGTTGTATGGTTGCACATGGGTGGTCTCCACGCACCGGTCTTTAGATTTAAGAAGATAACGTAACAAGGTCGAGACAGTGTCGGTAACCCCACACACAGCCCGACACCAACCATATCACTCAAATCACTAATCTCTAAGTTGCTATTAAATAACCCATTAATCCTTATTAAGCAAGTATGATAATAAATCAATTTAATATCACCCATCCTGACAACAGTAAGCTAAGCATGTAATCTACCCAACAAAAATATAAACTAGAGCGACAAGGCATAATAAGAAAAGACAAGGTGAATTTCTAATAATAGGTGCGCATTTAATTTGACACAATCATGCAATCCACAAGATAGAGGTTTTGTAAATTAGACACAAAATGGCGAAAGACACTTGCCTTTGTTATAGTATCACTGCTTAATGATCTTGGGAGTCTCGATGCTGACAGTCTTCGTAAACCGGATCCGAAGCGAGTTCATCTAAGCGCACAGGCACATCAAACATAGAAACACAAACCAATCACAAACATGCATACAACAGAAAAGAAACAATAGGATGATGCAATGAATGCGTAGGTTATTTCGATATGATCGTTTTGGTATAAAATCACTTAAATTGGAGTTACAATTTAAAAGTTACAATGTTTATAAGGTTTCAAGGATTGAATGATAATTAAATTAATGTTGTGAGGATTTAGGTGCAAATTGTTACATTAAAATAGTAAGATATATTAATATATAAAATGTAGTACTTAAAAATGAAACTTACTAGTTAACAAGGATTATTTTATAATTTACTAAAGTTAGTAGCATTTATTGTTATTGTTATTATTGTTATTATTCTTGTTATTATTATTATTATTGTTGTTGTTGTTGTAGTTGTTGTTATTATTATTGTTATTGTTAACGTTATTCTTATTATTATTAATTGTTATTTTTATTGTTATTGTTGTTGTTGTTATTATTATTATTACTACTACTACTACTATTATTATTATTACTACTACTACTACTATTATTAATGTCGGTATTTTTAATATTAATATTAGTGATATAAATATTATTATTGTCGTATTATGCTATTAATATGATTATTGTTAATAAGGGTGCCATATATTTATTGTCATTATAATTATCATCATCATTAATAATGTTAATATCATTATATAATATTTTTATTATTATTTTTAGTAGAATAATCATATTATTTTACTATGATTTTAATAATTATTATTGCTACTAATAGCATAATTATTATTTTATGATATTTTATAATTAATAACTATACGAATTATTATTACCATTTATGGGGCTAATTTCTAATTAAAATTAAGTTTTCAAGATCAAATAGTTATTTGCAGAATTAATTTAAGAACTAAAAAGTAATTACAGAAAAGTTTAGTGGCTAAAGTGTAAATTTGTCATATGGTAGGGACTGTTTCGTAACTAAAAAAAGTACAGGGGCTTTTCTATTAAATTAAATTATTAACTTAATTATTAAATAGTTAAATTATAATTAATTGTTATTAGATTAATCATTAAATAATCATTATAATTATTTTTAGATTAATAATATTATTAGTTATTTAGTTGTTATATTTAGTAATTAACAGATTAATCCGAATTTAATTAAACAAATTTTCTAATCAGTTTTAATTAATTGGGTCTACAAACGTCAACATGACATCATGCTGACACAGTAAAGGAAGTTCCACTTATTTTCGCATGGTAAATTTTGGATTAATTTGGGTCGTCCGTTTTCAAATCAAGGGATCGAATTTAAAATAAAACAAAAGGGTTAGGAGATCTAATCGTGGTTGTCTAATTTGGATATGACAGCCGAGGAGGCTTGCTCCTGGAGCGAACAGCGGCTGGCCGGCCAGCGACAGCGGCTCCGGTGCGCGGATTTCAGCAAGGGAGCGACTTGAGTTGAAGAGGAGAGCGCATGAATTCTCACCTTGGGGCTAGTCAATGTCGAGGAAGGCCGGAAGGGGGCGCGTGACAGCGAGGTGTGGGTTTGGAGCTCTAGTGGCGGAGTGGATCCGGCGGCGAAGCTCAACGAAACTTGGTCGAGCCAGGGTGGCACGGCGTGAGGAAGCTCGATGTGGGGTTGAGCAAGGCCGGGCGGCTAATGGAGGCGGCGTGTCACACCCAATTTTAAGGCTAAAACCATGTGACCCTTTATGTGTGGCCAGGAATCAAATTTCACACATAATATGAGTTCATTAATGGTAAAACAGCACAATGCCAGTCGACTGGAGAGACGGCAAGCCAAGACTTCAGCTCTGGTGTCTTCAATGTCCTCTTAAACTTTTCTTTCCAACTAAGCAGTATTTATAAAGGTAAGATTGAGTTTGGGATGTACTCAGCAAGTGTGAGAAAAGTTGACACGTGGCAATAAGCAAGGCAAAGACAATATAAGGTTCGTTTGCATAAAAATTCACAAAAGAAACCCACTTTCTATTAAGAACCTATTTACTAAGTGATAGACATCAAACACCTGTAAACCAACATACCTACAGACTACCCGGCTGTAGCACTAACATAAGAACCAATCACAATCTTCCATTGTGATCACCAACCAAATCATACCCAAAATCTCACTAATCATGTGAGGGTCCATGCAATGCTCATGACCGTGAACACGACTGTCATGACAGTTTTAACTCTGAAGAGCTTGTACACAATTCACCACAAAAAGTGATTTCATCCTCTGTTTCCAGGTGGACAAAAAAATCTCCATTATGCCTGTGTTAGCTCCGCACTTGCACACTTCCTTTGGTGCGAGGGCCAAGAGATCACTTTAAGGCTTTTACGTGGCTTCCTCCAGCTTGTATGTGCCCACTGAGGTTTCATCTAATGAGGCACCAACCGTAACTTAGGAAATGCCCCCTCTTGTGTCAGATGGTTCTTTAGAGTAACCCTCTCTTTCTCACACATCTCTTTCCGAACGGATCCAGGTGTAACCCGCTTTTCTCACTCCACCAGTTGACACGCACATAACTGGTCTCCACCACTTACTACACCTGACCGCGCCCATACTTGGCTCGTGGTTGTACAGTAACACATGGGTGGTCACTCTATAAACTGGTTCTTAGATTTGGAAAGATAACATACTAAGGGACGGTGCCGGTAACCCCGCACACAGCCCTACACCAACCATATCTCTAAATTACTAATCTTCAAATTGCTATTAAATAACACATTAATCCTCGTAAAGCAAGTATGATAGTAAATCAAGTTAAAATCACTCATCCCAATAACAGCAAGCTAAGCATGTAATCTACCCTACAAAAAGTAAACTAGTACGACAAGGCATAATAAAGAAAGACTAAGTAATCCTAACAATAGGTGCGCAATCAATTTGACAGAAGCATGAAATCTACAAGATAGGAGTTTTGTAAATTAGGCACAAGATGGTCTACACTTGCCTTTGTAATAAAACTACTGCTCAATAATCTTAAAGTTCTGATTCTTGAAGTCCTCGCAAAGCGGATCCGAAGCGTATCTATCTAAATGCGTAGACAAGACAGACAAGGAAGCACAATTCAACCACAACTAAGCGCACAAAAGAAAAGAATCAATAGGAGGTCATGAATGCATAGATTATGTTGCTACGGTCATTTTGGCGCAAGAATCACTTAAATCGGAGTTACGGTTTAATAGCTATGATGTTTTGGTTCAGATCCTCTACATTTGTGAAGAAAATTCAGACAAGCACAGTTCTGTGCATTAGAAAGCAATGTGAACCGCTAGATCTAAAATTGATGGTTGTGATTGATTGCTACAGGGCACTAGAAACAGTACTAAAGTACTATGATTTCTGTTGCTACAATATTTTGTGCAAATTAATGCAGGAACTGTTGACCGGCTCACAAAATACTGTAGAAAGAGCTACATTTCTCTCAATTTTATCTTCAATGTAGAGGACCTGGATCCATGATGTTATAAGGTTACAGGGACTACTCTGTAATTAAATTAAAGATCTAAGGACTTAAGTGCAAATTGTAATATTAAAACAGTAAGATATATTAATTTACAAAACTTTAGGATTTAAAATAGAATTTATTAATTGATAGACGTTATTTTATAATTTCCAAAAGTTAATTATTTTACTATTTTCATTTTACAATTATTAATCAATATCAGAATGATATTATCTCGATTAATTTTGCTAAAGGAAAGTATTATGATGTCATGCTGATGCAAGGATGATGCAGTAAAGTGCATTTTATGGTTTATCTTCGTATTGAGGAACTGTAGATTAATCTGGGGCTTCAGATTCAAATTTGATGGATCGGATTGATGGGTACATGTGGCGTCATCAGAGCCCTTAGATCTACATTGGATGGCTAGGATTATTTAGATCAAAAGGGGTGGGTTGATCTGACCTGGGCCGTCGGTTTAGATCGGACGGCTGGGGTGTGATGGCGGCCAGGCAGGGGCTGTTGGCAGCCGGTCAGCAGTGGCCATGGCCGGACTTCGCCGGAGGTGGCCAGAGTGGCGCTCCGGTAGCCGGATCTCGGTGATGGATAGGGGAAATCGGAGAGGGAGACCCAGGGGTGCTTACCATGGGGCTTGAACGGTTGCGAGCATGGCCGGGGCGGGCGCTTGACGGTGAGGTTGCGAGGGCGACCTTCGGCGGCAGCGGGGATGACGTAAAGGCGGTGGAGCTCTTGGGTGGTTGGCCGAGCAGTGGATGCGGCACAAGGAAGGCCGGCGAGGGGTCGCAGCGACCGGGGCGGCGCAACAGTCAAGCTAGGGTTGGCAACTTGCATCTCGGATTGGGGTAAAAGACGGTAGTGTCGGGGTGTTCTTTTATAGGGAAAGGTCGCGTGACGCGAGGGGAACGGTTTGAGAACCAGATAGGGGTGCGGGGCGGCAGGCGCGGTGGGGATCTCGGGGTTGCGGCGCTGTCTCCTGATCCTTCGGCTAGAGGTTAGGGATGACGGGACTGGCCCGCGCGTCATAGAGAGAAAAGAGAGAGATGGGGTGGCAGTTGGCTAGATGGCTGGGCCGAGGGAGGCGGGTGGCCCAGGGAAATTCATCCGAGTTGGGGACTAAGAAAATAATCCGCGCAGACAAGTGTGTTGCTGCATCTTGCATACATTGGTGGCCCTTGGGGCTCTGCATGTGAAAATAAGGCAACGCCCATTTTGTTCAACAGCTTTTGGAGGCAAGACGGTAGTCATCGCGCGTTTGTAGAAATAAATTAGAGTTCGAGATATTTTGCCTCAAAATATTCTAAACTTGAATGAATTTGAAACTTTCTAGGATGACAGATCTCTTCTCGATGAACAACTTTTGTTCTGGTCTCATCTCCAAATTCGAACCAAATTTATTTTTATAAAATTTGGAAAACAGATTTATAATAGAACGATGACTCAGCTCTCTGTTTGAATTTTGAATTTGAATTAAGATTAAAATGTGAAATTTTAAATTTCTAAAGAAAATGTATGCGAAACAATGAAAATACTAGGAATTATATGAATTTAGAAAAAAATTTATCCAATGGTTTCAGAGGTCTAGATTCATTTTTATAGTTATTTCTATTTCTAAATTTTTAAAATAAAATGTGTTTTGAATTTTAAATTGGTTCTAAAATTAAATTTGTTCCCTGTAAAATGATTTAAATTTCTGCAAAGTTTTATAATTTATTGAGGTCGTTAAGTATTTGTTTTTTAATTTAGAATAAAATCAGGCTAAATCAGATGTCCATGTCAGCGAAATGCCACGTCGTGTTGCCACGTCGCACCAAACTGCCACGTGGATACCACGTCAGCCAAAACCGCCGGCCAAATGAAAGAATTCGTTTAAAAAATATTTTTAAAATAAAACATCGAAATGAAACATATTTCAAATATATTTTTAGATAAATATATAAAATTTATTTTTCGAAAAGATTATATTCCAAAACTTCAAAAATGAGAGAATTCATTTAAAATATATTTTTAAATAAATGCATTTTTACTTTATTTGAACCACTTCAAATAAAACATATTTAAGACATCTTTTGTAGAACCAAAAGTTGAAAACATCTTTTCTTTCCTTTTGTTTATATCCTTTATTGTTACGTTTTTCCATCTTTGATTATAATTTCTTTTTTCCATTTTGTTTATAATTTCTTTTAGTAAATTATTTATAAACAACAGAAGAATTTATGTGAAAGATTTTAGATAATGTCATTTCATGCTTTCTTTGAAAACCCTTTCAAAAACCAAATTTCCGAATAAAATAATATTTTTAAGATATCTTTTCAAAATTTAAAATTATGAGAAAGCACTCCTTTTTTTAATCAAATAAAACTTCTTCTAAATACAAAAAATCATCTTACTAGATTATTTCCAAAACAGTAAAACAATGAGATAGATTCATTTAACTTCATTTGAAAGTTTCCAATTAGAATAAAAGTTCACAATAAAATCATGTTTTAAAGACATATTTTAAAAAATGAAATTCAGGGAAAACACTTCTTATTTTCTTTTATCAAATAAACTTACTTTTTAAAATCATTTTATTAAAGCAAGTTAATTATTACATGAAACATTTAAGCCTTTATTTTCAAGGAAATTTTGAATACATTTAGAATTCAAAAACAATTAAACAAATAGATAAAATCTCTAAATAATTAAAAAATTACTTTTACCATTGAAAAGGTTCAGATCCCCAAATTAGGAAATTTGGCGTGTGACACAGCGCGGCCGGCGAGCTAGGTTTGGCAACTTGCCCCTCGGATTGGGGGTAATAGACGGCAGGGTCGTAGCGTTTTTATAGGGAAAGGTCGGGTGAGGTGCGGGGGACGATCGAAGAACAGGATAGGGAGACGGGGCGGCAGGCGCAGAGGGGATCTCGGGGTGGTGGCGCTGCTGCTGATCCTTCGACCGAAGGTTAGGGATGATAGGACGGGCCTGTGTGTCATTGGAAGAAAGAGAGGGAGAGGTGGGCGGCTAGGCGTTGGGCCGGATAGGGGAAAAGGTGAGGGAGGAAGGCCGGCAGGGCCTGGGCCGCGGTGGAAAAAAAGGAAAGGGAAATTTGGCTTGTGGCCTAGGTGGACTTCTATTCTTTTCTTTTTATTTACTTATTTCTTATCTAAATCATTTTTAATTAATTTATTATTGCTTTTATCAGATAATTCTTAAAATTTCCAAACGAGAGAATTCATTTAAGATATTTTGAGATAAATGCTTTTTACTTTATTTGAACCATTTCAAATAAAAAATATTTTAAAACATTTTTTTCTTAGACTCCAAAATTTTGAAAGTATCTTTTCTTTCTTTTTATTTATTTCCTTTATTCTTATTTTTCATTTCTATCTTTTATTATAATTTCTTTTATCTAATTATTTATTATAAAACAATAGAAGAATTAATTTCTTTTATCCAATCATTCCTTGATATAAATTCATTTCATGTGTTATTTAGAACATTTTCAAATAAGACCAAATTTCATAATAAAAATCATATTTTAAATACATCTTTTCAATCAATAATCATATTTTGGGCAAACACTTCTTTATTATTTTTTTCGATTCATATAAACTTGGTTTAAAATAAATACAATATTGAAGCAAAACAATTTTGTTGTCCTCAAAATGGCGTGCAAAAAATATCTATAGATGTATAAGTATAGTTCATATATAAATAGATGAAATTATTTAGAAAATCAAATAATTTATTACAAAATAACAAGATATAATTGGAAAAAATTTTAATCCACGCGGTTCTCATTATGGACTGCCTGCACTAACATTAGTACAGGCGGATCTCAAAATTCAACTGTTTTTCAAAATTATTTTTTCTCAAGATTATTTTTTCTCAAGATTATTTTTTCTCAAAATGCAAAAAATCCAAGCGACTCTCACATAAGTGTCCATGTATAAATAAAGAAATTTAGGTTTATAATATTAGATAATTAACTTAAATAAATGTTTGATATCTACTTATAAATAAAGAGTACATTGTGTTACACAGTTTTTCTTTTGCTATCTCTTCGGACGTAGGGCATCACATTTTTATTAATGGTTCGTTACATAAGCCTGATGTATTCTAGATTTGTAAAAAACGTCATTTCATCATATTTATTGTAGTCCTCAACATTGTCACCTATATTCTCCACTACAATAATTCTTTGCTTTCCTGAAATAACAATGTGCTATTTATCATTTGCAGGGTCAACTACGTAGAAAACTTGTGCTACACGATCAGCAAGTACCCACGGGTCATCCGTGTGACCAACATTATTTAGGTCCACAAGTGTGAACCCATAGTTGTTAACGTTCACTCTGTTAGGATGTTTGACCTATTTGCACCTAAAAACTAGAATCTGCAGTCTATCGCCATAATCAATTTCCCAAATTTCTTCTATAAATCCATAGTGTGTGTTTTTATACCCTTGTGCGTCGAAAGCTTCAATCCAAATACCACTGTTTTGGGAAATACTACTCTTATCTTTCTCTTTAGTGTAAAAGGTGTATCTATTAATACTATACGCTTGCGACGTGGTAGCTAAAGTTTACGGCCCTGACGCAAAGATCTTCATTGTTTTCTCCTCTATTGTGTCCCCATATGAAATATTTTTATCCATTAACCATGTGGTGAAACGATGCTTGTGCTCTTTCATTATCCAAATATCTGTTTGTTCTCGATATTCTCTTCGAAGAACATCCAGATGTTCCTCGATATATAGCTCAACTATTGCGATTTGTTGCAATACACTGAAATGTGCATCTCAAACTGATTCATAACCCTCATCAATGAAAGTTTTCATACCCATTCTTCCCTTTCCAGACAACTTACCCTTGTGCAACGGTATAGGCAAACCTTTTTGTTTTCCATCTTTTACGTAATCTGTGCAACACTCAACCACTTCTTCTGTTGTGTAGCCTTCCATAATTAAACCTTCTAGATGAGCACGATTACGCACATAACCCTTCAAAATTGATAAATATCTCTCATTTAGAAACATATGATGCAGGTATAGCGGTCCTAATGCTTTTGTCTAATCCACTAGATGTATCATGAAATATACTTGCATATCAAAAAAGGATGGAGGAAAGCACATCTCAAGCTGACACATGGTCTCGACAATGTACGTTTTCAAATAGTCCATATCTTTAAGATCAAGCTCCTTTTGTGAAACTGCATTGAAGAAGTAGCATAGTCTTGAGATGACCACATTCATATGCACTGGTTTGATTGACCTTACTGCAATTGCAAAGAACACCGTCATCATAATATGACAGTTGTGAGAGTTGTAACCAAATAGAGACAAGTTTTCTGATGTTGGATGAGAAACCCGTCGGCACTTTAATACCATTTAAGCATCAATAAAATGCCTTTTTTTTTCCTCACGTGTCAGAGTGTAGCTAGCCGAGGGAAGATAATGTTTTCCAATAGGTCTATCTTCATGGTGAAGTTCTGACCTCAAATTTAGATGTTGTAACTCTCTATGAGATTTGAACCCGTCCTTCATCTTCCTGGGCATATTCAATAAGGTTCCAATGGTACTATCAAATACATTCTTTGTAACGTGCATCAAATCAATACTGTGACAAACATTCAAGTCCTTCCAGTAGTGTACATACTTAAAAACTGGATTGCTTCTTGAACGGTGTGCCGTCTGCTGATGTGGTCTTCTTTCTTTTTATCCCCCTGATCGTTCCCTTGCCAAATACAACAGTTATGTTCTTTATCATTCGAAAGACAAGTTTCCCATTGTATGGTGTCGGAGCAGCATCTTTTCAATGGTGTTGCCAAAATGTTTCTGCATCTTGCGGTATTTGTGATGTTTCATTAAGAACCTTTGATGTCTCATGAACACTAACTTTCTATATGATGGAAGGTATACAGATGCAGTTTCATCCACACATGCTACATATCCTTGCTTTCCTTTTGTTTGTCCAGATATTGTAAAGAGGCCTGGGTAACCATGGATGGTAACAAATATAATGGTTTGTAGAGTGAAATACTCTAATCAAAACTCATCCTAGATTCGAACATCTTCATTCCATAACTGTGCCATATCCTCCATCAAAGGTTCCAGGAACACATCAATATCTATGCCAATTTGTTTTGGACCTTAGATAAGAATGGATTGCATGAGGTACTTTCGTTTGTGACAATGTCACACCCATTTCTGGAATCCTTTTACAATACGTATCATTCCTTAGATCAGTAAATGACATGCATAATACTCAACAGAATGTATATCATAAGCATACTTCGATTATTACAACATAATAACTGAGATTACAGCCTTAGCAAGGACACGGTGAAGATTTCTCATCCAAGACCGGCCGGCCTGCTGAAGGCAACACAACAGCAGAAAATCAAGGCTCCAATCCACAAGCAGACTTAGGGAGTAGAACGAAACCAGCATGTCATCGTCTTCTACGCAATCCTCACTGTCTAAACAAAACCGCAGGAGCTAACAGGTGAGTACATAGAGTACTCAGCAAGCCCTAACACATAGCATGGGTAAATATATAGAGGCATATTCGGTTCTGGCAAGGAAAAGGCTATAGAGTCTGTTTTGCACAAAGCAAGTTTTCATGCATGTTTCCCTACTGGATAGAGTTCAAAACAGCGGAGAAAAATCCTTTTCTTTGTCATATTTTAGTAGGTGGACCTATGGAGGAACTTAATCCACTCCACCAGTTCCCATATTTTAACTGGACAGGCCTCCATCACCCATTCTAGACATTATTCCACAACACGGGTAGCTGCACCGACTCACACTCCAGAGAGATATGTAGAGACTAATCATTATGTACCCAAACATTAGTGTGTCAATACCGTGACAACGGTTATTTCGAAAGAATTTTTACACTATGTAGAGGTTGTACACTGTACCCACAGACTATGCTTCTCTTGTACATTAGAGTCGCATAACGTTTACTCCAACATCCACATAAGTTCTCACAGATTCTACCCAAAACGCATCCAGGGGCTATCCGTGAGGATCACAAAGCACCCGATGACGCGACGGTGTACATTCTCGGAGCTGAACCGTGGGGATGCTCATCCACATCTTCTCCTGGTTCCCTTATATACCGGGACACATAGCTAAACCAGAGGCTATATCCGTGGGCATACGGTCCTATAACGCGAGCAATTACTTTGTTGAAAGCCGAACCGCGAGTATCTCATGTCTTCTCCTGGCCTCTTGTGTCCTACTGACCTCCTAGTGGTTCGATGTTGACTTAAGCAAGAGGGGTAAGTCCTGCCCATGACAGGTTCTGTGGTTGCACGTAATCACTAAATCGAGCGCTAATGAACCGCTTTTTACATGACAAGGGCAGCGGCTCCTCCATGGCAGGTGGACCAAGACCGAAGCTTAAACACCTAGCACCATCACCTTCTGTGAGCCCTGCCCCACAACCAAATCACCCAGCTTCACCTAGCACACGTTGCACTAGGCCCACCCCATTTTATTTTACTCACACCACCAAACTCATTTTAACGCAGCTTGCAAATATTTGTTGTATGGTGTGGCAGTGCTCGGCATTGCAAGAGGGGTCCTAAGCATTCTAATATCAAGGCAACTTTCCGTTCGTTAGAAGAATTTAACGAAGGAATTCCTATGTTGACAAGGGAGTATCAAATAACAGGTAAACAAGGTAATATTCTATATTAATGCAAGCAAGTAACTGACATTAATATAGAAGTATTAACAACCTAGGTTTGATAGCTAATCAATGGTTTTGAACATAAGCAAACATATATATAACATGCAAGCAATCTAGGCTCTAATAGGTGCATTGCAAATCATGGGATAAATAAGATCAAAGGGGTTAGAGCTTGCCTAGAAGTTTCCTAATCTTCCAAGCTTGATTCTTCAGTTTCCTTCTGAAATTCCGATCTTCAACTCTGGCTTGGTGTCCAGAACTTCAGGCTTCTCCTCATTCAAGTGCAACTCCTGGTTCCTCTTGAATCTTGACTCTTCCTTGCACTCAACGTCATCTACGTGATGGAAGACGCCTAATAAAACTACCGCAAAACAGAGATTGGGAAGAAGCGATAAAACACGAATAAAACTCCACGTAAGAACCAATGAAATCCGAAGAAAAACCAAGCACAGCAGTCAGGCATGAGGCGGTGATAATATACTAAGTGTAGCTTAATGGGGTGCTGATGTGGTGTGCTGATGTGAGAAGGGGGCATCAGTGTTTGAATTATAAGGGCTGGCCCAACAAGGTGGTGTCAGGTTGGGCATTGTTTATTCTACTATTTATTATATGTTAGTGACTGCTAGACATGTTTCATGCTGTGCTTACTTAGTGTCTAAGTGTGGGAAGTGAAGTGAACTGGAAAATAGGATGTGGTTTTGATGGTGTGCAGCACTGTGGACCTTTGTGTCCTGTGTTGAGATTCTTCCGGTGTTCTGACGCCTTTTGCTGCTCTGTGCGTGTGAGTTCAGAAAGTGGAGAAGTGCTCGGGTGCTGGTGTGCCGTGATGAACCTATTTCACGTGTTCTGGGTATTTTCCTGCCAGCCACTTCACTTATGCTCTGTGCACGTGTTTAGAGAGTGAGAGGGAGCTGGGCCAACAATCTTAAGCCACATTTATTTTGTGACTAAGTGGAGACCGTTGCGGCGTTGTTGGGCATTCGGCAGAGCCGGCTGCTGGACGCACATGAGGGCGCATGTCCCTGGTGTTCGGGCGCCAGTGAAGCTGACTATCGGTCGCTCGCTCAATCTTGTGCTTTTAGTTCACAGGATTAGTGGGCGTTTGTGCACTGGTACAATCTTGTGTTATTCTAGTGTTAACCTGGTGTGGTGCTCGAAATGCCAATCACAACGATACAAGGATCCCTGGAAACGGGCTGCGGTGAGGTGGCAGTGAGGCAAACAGAGTGCTGGGGCTGGAATCACGAAAAGACCCGTGGATACACTGTCCGGCCCGTGTTCACGGCCTTTGGACGCGTCGGGCATGAAATGCCGGACACCACGGTCCGATTCTAGTAAGGGGGCCACCGCACACTCTGGTATATTACCGAATACTCCGGTGGACAACACCCCAGTTCTAGAGAAGGCTTGCCGGATGCTCCGGCAAGGTGCCGGAGTCTCCGGTGCAACTTGTGCCTTGTGGACACGAGGGCTCGTCTATGTCCACAGCCTCTAGGCGTGCACGGATGTGATGTGGGGAACGAGTCCCGTGGATACGCGTTGGCACCGTGTCCAGGCCTTTGGACACACACAAACGGTCAGCGGGTGACCGGTGTCTAGGACACGTGCAAATGGTCATCCTAAGTTCTAGATGATTAATTACCTAGTTTAGTTTATATAATTAAACTACTATAGCTAACAAATGGCCTAAGCACTAACTAAGGCACCATGGCCAGTGTGTTGGGGTGCAGGCAGGGTATATGTGTGGCCGTTTGAATAATTTACTCAAGTTATAATGTGTGTGCAACCTGTGGTAATTAGAGATTAAATTCTTTATTTCAGTATTATGCGGTGCTGCCTAATGGTTATTTATAAATCACTACGGATCACATCTACAATTATACTATCATGCCTAACAGGTTGCCCATGCTCTAAGTTAACAGTGCAATCTTGTTAATGTGATGTGCTCACTAACTACTGTGAATCTGCAAATGCACAAATCACAAACAAGAATGAATAATAACCGACACAAAGAGAATGAAAACCATTTAAATAAAACCAAGGAAAGCTCAAAATCAGAGACAACCTGTGATTAGGCTGATTTTGGGCTTTTGGATGTTGGCGATGAGGTCGGCACCGGATCAGAAGCAAGGGCGCAGTAGTCGAACAAACCATTTGATCATGTGTCGGTAGACGGGAGCTATCTGCGAGTATCACAGGATTTTGTGGTAAATTGGGTAGGTTAGGTTTTATGGAAGTATTGTTTAGAGGCAAAAGAATACCTCTGAAATTTTCAGTATGTTGCCAGAGAATGTCCATTTATCAGATAATTAGCAGGGGCCGAATGCAAGTCTCTGGACTGAGAAGGAGTGTGTGTGCAGTTTCGGAGGGGCCTTCTGCAATAACGGATCATTAGGCCTATTGGGGACAAATATTTCCAAAAGGAAATGGGCGTGGACCTTTCCTAGAGCAGTGGACCGTTGCCAGAGCTGGTCCACGAGCTCGCCATGGACTATGGCAATGGCAGGGTGGCTAGCCGGCCGGGGGAGCTGGGGACCCGACAGGAGAAGGGAGAGGGAGCCACGGTGAACCTCTCTGCGGTTCAAATCGAGCCAGAGAGCAGAGCCGGCACCTGTCAACGATGGCGCTGCACAGCATCGCGTGGCGCCAGACCAGCAGCAACGTCGTGGAGCTCAGGCTGCCGGTGTAGGAGCACCAGGGCGACATGGGGATAGTCTCCATGGGTTCAGACTCGCCGGGGAAGTGCTGAAGACTACCGGCCACGGTGGAGGGCCGCGTGCTGTTGTAATCTTTTCTCTGGGTCTAGGAGTGTAGATCCGAGAGTATCTGTGTCGGTAATAGATCTGTGGTTCGGAGGTGGTTAATACCTTCGGATCCGGTCGCCGGAGTCGAGGAAGATGATCCGGCCATCTGCCCTTTGTTGGTGCGGTCCTCTGCTCTTAGGCAGCGTCGGTCGGTGAAGAGGGCAGTGCCGTTGGAGTCACGGCGACGTCGTCGATCTCTCGGTGGCGACGGTCGTCGTGGCGGTGGTGCTTCCCATCGGCACAGCGCTCCCTCACAGATCGGGTTTAGGGATGTCGGTGGGGTGCGGCGGTACGGATGAACTTAGGTCATGAGTTCTGGCCGGCCCCCCACCTCTATTTATTGTGGCACTGGCGACAGGGGCTCACCAGCCATAATGGGCTGGGCGCCCCCGATCAGGGCGCGATTAGATTAAGGGCCCATTAAGGCCGTTGGGCCAAAACGGGTGGAGATCAATTTCTAACATTCTCCCCCTTGATCTCACTTTTTACTTTTATCTTTATTACTTTTAACTTCACTCATTCCATTACAGGTTAATGCATAGAACTGTCTCATCGTCACGATCAATCGCCGATAGACTTAACAGCTACAATACATTTTTCTGTTCTGAAATAGTTATTATACATTTTGGGCCATCTTTTAG
>BCLH01000432.1:144960-175332 GCA_001602315.1 Zoysia pacifica
CTTTCGGATCTTTGCTCGCGGGTAGGGTTCCGGCGAGTTTTTCCATACTCGTCGGGATCTACTCCTAGATCTGGCTCTGATGCCAATGTTGTAATCTTTTCTCTGGGTCTAGGAGTGTAGATCCGAGAGTATCTGTGTCGGTAATAGATCTGTGGTTCGGAGGTGGTCAATACCTTCGGATCCGGTCGCCGGAGTCGAGAAAGATGATCCGGCCATCTGCCCTTTGTTGGTACGGTCCTCTGCTCTTGGGCAGCGTCGGTCGGTGAAGAGGGCAGTGCCGTTGGAGTCACGATGACGTCGTCGATCTCTCGGTGGCGACGGTCCTCGTGGCGGTGGTGCTTCCCGTCGGCATAGCGCTCTCTCACAGATCGGGTTTAGGGATGTCGGTGAGGTGCGGCGGTATGGATGAACTTAGGTCATGAGTTCCGGCCGGCCCCCCACCTCTATTTATTGTGGCGCTGGCGACAGGGGCCCACCAGCCATAATGGGCTGGGCGCCCCCGATCAGGGCGCGATTAGGTCAAGGGCCCATTAAGGCCGTTGGGCCAAAACGGGTGGAGATCAATTTCTAACACGTGCCATAGCGGCGTTGGGCAGAAGCTCTGCTACGGCCGCCATTCGCCAGAATCGAAGGGTTCCAGAGGGAGGGCAGCTGCTGGAGGTGGTGTAGGCGATGTCGGAGAAGGAGCTGCTCGCCGGTGGAGGTGGATTGCAGTGAGCAGGCTGGACAGCAGGGCCCAGCAGCGGTTGGAGCCGATGCAGGGGATTGGCGGGAGGAGACGGGTGAAATTGGGACATCGGGAATGGGTACAGCCAGGGGCAGAACAGTGAGCTGCTTCATGGATTCAGGGGCGTCGTGAGGGCGATGGTGGGGGCCGGCACTAGAGAGGAGGCTGAGCTAACTGCCATCGTGCGCGGGGCGTCGGAAGGCAGGTGGCAGGGGTGCCTATGCATGCGCAGCACTTGGCAGTTTGCATGCGCATCGTGGCAGTGCAGCATAGCTCGTCCAGCACGTGGCGAGGCAGGTGTCAGCTACGAGCAGGGTGCGTGGCGAGCACGTGAGGCGCGCGGCATCGCAGTGGCGACGCCATTGGCCAAGCTCCATCAGTTGGAGAGAGAAGCGAGGAAGGAGCGGTACTGTAGCGCATGAGCTACTGTAGTAGCGTGGCGGAGCTTGCATCTACTGTGTCTGCTAGACCAATAGAGGGAGCAGGCAGGGGTGGTGGTGCTGGCTCTGCCAGGGGAGGTGGTGGTCGGCTCAGGATGCAGGGGCAGCCAGCAGAGGGAGGCCAAGCACGGGGAGGAGAGTAGAGGGGTGTAGGGCTGCCGCTCACTGGGGAAGGAGACCAGAGGGACGCTCAACAGAGAGATTGAATGCGAGAGTGAAGAGCTTTCAATGGGCTCCAGCAGGAATGTGCCACGATGGGCTTCGGTGGCAGCACGAGAGGGAAAGGCAGATGTGTTGTCTGCTTCTAGAAGAAGTGGTGTGGCTGCTTCGGTTTTGTTCTACAAAATTCGGGGAGCATGAAGCTGTTTAAAAAGCAGTAATTAAATTGAAAGGGCGTCGAATAGGATTCAAAAGGATTGAACGGGTTTGGAATTCAAGGGATTGGATATAAGATTCAAATGAAATGTGAGAAAACAAACGGCCAAGGAAACACAAGGGTCAAACACTTGTCACACATTTAAATTTTAATATTTTGAAATCTTCAGATTAGATAAGTTTTAATTTAGTGAGGATTCTATCTTTTGAAATAGGAAAGAAATGAGAAGATGAGAAGAAGAGGGAAAAACGTTTGGGTGGTTGTTAGAGAAATTTTGAACTTCGCATTTTTACAATTAGGGCAAAATTTGAGGGTGTGACAGACACAAACAGGTTGGAAAGTTGTACATCGTTAAAATAATAGGTCAGATACTGTGCATGGTCTTAGTTTCACCAAATAGATTCATGCTGTCCATACTCAATTCTAACCTTATATTTCAAATCTCCTCAGCAAACTCTGGATAAAAAAGATCAAAATTCTTTCACTGAGTTGCATTAGCCAGGTCAAAGCTTTCTCGGGTTCATCCTACGCTTCTCAGCATATCAACGCATGAGTTCAGCATCCCTAAGATTAGAGAACAGACGCTTTAAGCGATCAATCACTGAAAGATACCACATCACCAAGAAAAGAATCTTCTTCTTTCCACTCAACTCATTGGAACTACTGTCATCATCAATCTCAGTAGATGAGAAAAAGAGAGAAAAATGTTAAGGTGATTGTTAAAGAAATTTTGAACTTCGCATTTTTACAATTAGGCAAAATTTGAGAGTGTGACAGACCTATTCCACTTAAAAAATCTCGTCCTTGAGATTGCAGAGTCTGCCAGACGGGTTCAAGAACATCAGTTGACGTCTTCTTATGTACTCTGTTGCTTCATGCGTACGTGACGAGTACAGGTATCCATGCTGGAGTTGCTTTGGCTCTTCATTGTTGCTTTTCAGAATATCTTGATTTTCGAAATTATCCTCAAAGGTTACCAGGGATTTCTGTAAATTCCGAAGACATTGAATCACTTGTTATCTCATCCCTTTTTATACTTGCGTTCTATCGTCTCTTGACCAACTGTGACTATGATCTTGGAACTGTACAACTAATCACCATCCTCCTCGCTGCCATTTCAGTGTGTAATCTCAAGTTATCATTATTGTCTTTGTACTGATATTTCCAGGGCTGTTGCTTGACAGTGCTACCTTGTGACACGGTATCCGACTTTGCCAGCCCACTAACGACAAAGCGCTACCCCACTTAAAGGACTTTAACGTGGAGTCTTCAGCAGATCATTCCATGGTGGTTCCTGTTACTGATCCGGTGGGGGGGGGGGGGGATGAACTGCCAACTGTACTAATTCCTGCTTCTTTGCCTGAATGGTGTCGCTCTTATTTAATCCAAAAATTAGAGTACTTCTTGTTGACTATCCAAGATTATGAGTTATCCTGTTTCCCAGGCTGGATATTCTCGGTCCAAGGTTAGCATTCGGTTGGGATTTTCTGCTGCTCGTATATGGTTGCTATCGGGAAAGTGTCCTGGGTTTGAAATGCTTATATTGCTTGCTGTCAAACAACTTCATTGGTGCAGGGCTGCTAGGTCTGCGGCTACCTGGGTCTCCTGCTATACACCATCGCTGCTTTAGCTGTCAGTGGCAGAAATTTTCTGTGACACAATCAGCGTGGAGTCATCTTCTTTTGATTGTCAACCAGCAGTTGGACAGGGCCTTCTGTTCTCAAGTCAAATTCTTGAGGATTGGGGATTCACCACCGTGCTGTGTCTATAACCCATCTAAGAAGTGCAGTTCATGTCTTCCCTTCTGGCAGGCTAGAGGAGTGGTCGATCCCTTCTTCAATTACTAGCACCAGATGAGCAAAATTCCAATTTGAAGTCAACCCTTGTTGATCAGATGTGAAGATTTCTAACCACAGACTTGTCAGCACCTTGGGTCAGTATCCTTGCAGCAGAGGATGATAATGGTGGTGGCCGTGACATTTTAGCACCATCATGTGTGTCGGCTGATTTTGTAATCCTTATTTCTGGTCCCTTGTTGCATGGAAAGTGATCAGTTTACTCAACGAAAGGAATGATTAATTCCTTACCTCCATCCATGGATTCTATTCTCTGATCAAAATCTTCTGGTGACTCACTGTGATATCAGCATAATCCATTGCTGCATAGTGTCCACTTAACATAACTCGTGTGGTTTGATTCCAGGTGCTGGTGAGGCAGGGTTGGGAGGGGGTTTGGTCATGGGAAAAAAAAATTTGTTGTAATTATATACTGATCTTTCAATTGATTAAACACACAAGCACACAAACAGAAAACAGAGGCAATGAAATCTCGAATCCATACAAGCAACATATTTTATTAGTTGTGGCTGACTTATTTGTGAGCGTACTACAAACGTGGCTTTACAGTTTAGGTAGCGTCGACTATTGGCTCGTTTGATTTTTCCTATCATTGATCAAGTACCTTGGCAGGTTCCATTATGATACTCTGTTCGGGTATCCCTTCTACTGTAACCATCGTGCTGTATTCTGCCTCTCCTCTTGTCACAGCTCATACCGTTGATGATCTCACTGAATTGATACGGTTCTGTAATTTAGGTGCACCCTAACCCACTTAAAATAATATAGGGTTACACTAAAATTCTGAACCATGCTCTACCCTCTTTTTTTTTTTTTTGTTTCGATGGCCACGGGCTTTCTAGCTAACTGCTATAGCTCTCAATTGCGGTCATCTTCCTCTGTGCAGTCCAAATCATCATCTTGGATCGTGATTTATCTAGGACTCCAGGTATTATCTTCAATTCTGTAGTAGCTCTAGCTAACACCTTGGGTTCGCTAGATGAATAAGAGGTTGCTGACTCCTCGCCTCTTATTAACATTCCCAAACTATCCATCCCTTTTCACGGAAAAATAGCGTCATCTGGTGCTACGGCCAGTGCATTTCAACCACATTATTCCAACTTTATTGTCAAGACAACTCTCACATCTTATCCTTGAGTTCTCGGTAGTTCTTCAAGCTGGCTCACATGATGATTCATGTGGCTGGAGCTAGCATCGGTAGGCTTCCTTGGTGAAGCTCATCTCGTGGCGTCAGACCAGTGATATATGGGTCGATTTAAAATATTTAAAAAAATAGGTAAAAGAGAAATTTTATAATATAGTTTTTTACGAAAATAGTCGATTTCCACGGGTAGAATCCAAAGGGTTTCGTCCTACGACCAAGTATTGCTCTGATACCATTTTGTCACACCTCATTTTTAAAATTTTTTGTACAACACATATCATTCTTTGGATCAGTAGATGATACACATAATACACAATAGAATGTATATCATAGCATACTTTGATTATTACAACAGAATAACTGAGATTACAACCTTAGGAAACGGTGAGGATTTCTCATCCAAAACCGACCGGCTTACTAAAGACAATACAACAGCAGAAAATCGAGGCTCTAATCCACAAGCAAACTTGGGAGTAGAACGAAACCAACATGTCATCGTCTTCTACGCAATCCTCACTATCTAAACAAAACCACATCAACAAACGGGTAAGTACATAGAGTACTCAGCAAGCTCTAACATATAGCATTGATAAATATATAGACGCATATTCGGTTGTGGCAAGGAAAAGGCTATAGAGTCTATTTTGCACAAAGCTAGTTTTCATGCATGTTTCTCTACTGGACAGAGTTCAAAACAGCGGAGAAAAATCTTTTTCTTTGTCATATTTTAGTAGGTGGACCTGTGGAAGAACTTAATCTACTCCACCGGTTCTTATATTTTAACTGGACGGGCCTCTATTACTCGTTCTAAACACTATTCCATAACACGGGTAGCTGCACCCACTCACACTACAAAGAGATATGTAGAGACCAATCATTATGTACCCAAACATTAGTGTGTCAATACCGTGACAACAGCCATTTCAAAAAAAAATTTATACTCTTTAGAGGTTGTACATTGTACCCACAGGCTATGCTTCTCCTGTACACTAGAGTCGCATAACGTTTACTCCAACATCCACTTATGTTCCCACAGATTCCACCCAAGACGCATCCAGGGGATATCCATCAGGGATCACAAAGCACCCGATGACGCGACCGTATACATTCCCGGAGCCGAACCGTGGGGATGCTCATCCACGTCTTCTCCTGGTTCCCTTATATACCAGGACACATATTTAAACCAAAGACTATATCCGTGGGCATATAGTTCCATGATGCGGGAAATTAATTTGTCGAAAGCCAGACCGCGAGTATCTCGCATTTTCTCTTGGTCTCTTGTGTCCTACCGACCTCCTAGTGGTTCGATGTAGGTAACTTAAGCAGGAGGGGCAAGTCCTATCCATGACAGGTTCTGTAATTACACGTAATCACTAAGTCGAACGCTAATGAACCGGTCCTTACATGGCAGGGCAACGGCTCATCCACGGCAGGTGGACCAAGACCAAAGCTTAAACACCTAGCACCATCACCTTCTGTGAGCCCTGCCCCACAACCAAATCACCCAGCTTCACCTAGCATTAGTTGCACTAAGCCCAACCATTTTATTTTACTCACACCACCAAACTCATTTTAACGCAGCTTGCAAATAATTGGTGTATGGTGTGGCAATGCTCGGCATTGCAAGAGGGGTCCTAGGCATTCTAATATTAAGGCAACTTTCTATTCGTTAGAATAATTTAACGAAGGAATTTCTATGTTTACAAGGCAGTATCAAACAACAGGTAAGCAAGGTAATATTCCATATTAATGCAAGCAAGTAACTGACATTAATATAGAACTAATAACAACCTAGGTTTGATAGCTAATCAATGGTTTTGAACATAAGCAAACTGTATATATACATATATATATATAACATGCAAGCAATCTGGGCTCTAATAGGTGCATTGCAAATCATGGGATAAATATGACCAAAGGGGTTAGAGCTTGCCTAGAATTTTCCTAATCTTCCAAGCTTGATTCTTCAGTTTCCTTAGTCAGAACTTCAGGCATCTCCTCATTCAAGTGCAGCTCCTAGCTCCTCTTGAATCTTGACTCTTCCTTGCACTCAACGTCATTTACGCGATGGAAGAAGCCTAATAAAACTACCGCAAAACAGAGATTGGGAAGAAGCGATAAAACACGAATAAAACTCCACGTAAGAACCAATGAAATCTGAAGAAAAACCGAGCACAGCAGTCATGCATGAGGTGGTTATAATATACTAAGTGTAGCTTAATGGGGAGCTAATGTAGTGTGCTGATGTGAGAAGGTGGCATCAGTGTTTGAATTATAAGGGCTGGCCCAACAAGGTGGTGTCAGGTTGGGCATTGTTTATTCTACTATTTATTATATGTTAGTGACTGCTAGACTCGTTTCATGCTGTGCTTACTTAGTGTCTAAGTGTGGGAAGTGAAGTGAACTGGAAAATAGGATGTGGTGATGGTGCGCAGCACTGTGGACCTTTGTGTCCTGTGCTGAGATTCTTCCGGCGTTCTAGCGCCTTTTGCTGCTCTGTGCGTGTGAGTTCAGAAAGTGGAGAAGTGCTCGGGTGCTAGTGTGCCGTGCTGAACCTATTGCACGTGTTCTGGGTATTTTCCAGCAAGCCACTTCTCTTATGCTCTGTGCATGTGTTTAGAGAGTGAGAGGGAGCTGGGCCAACAATCTTAAGCCACATTTATTTCGTGACTAAGTGGAGACCGTTGCGGCGTTGTTTGGCATTCGGTAGAGCCGGCTGCTGGACATGCACGAGGGCGCCTGTCCCTGGCGTTCGGGCGCCAGTGAAGCTGACTACCGGTCGCTCGCTCAATCTTGTGCTTTTTGTTCACAGGATTAGTGGCCGTTTGTGCACGATCACAACGATACAAGGATCGTTGGAAACTGGGCTGTGGTGAGGTGGCAGTGAGGGAAACAGAGTGCTGGGGCTGGAATCACAAAAAGACCCATGGATACACTGTCCGGCCCGTGTCCATGGCCTCTGGACACGTCGGGCACGAAATGCCGGACACCACGGTCCGATTCCAGTAAGAGGACCACCGGACGCACTGGCATATTACAGGATACTCCGGAGGACAACACCCCAGTTCCAGAGAAGACTTACCGGATGCTCCGGCAAGGTGCGAAAGTCTCCGGTGCAACCTATGCCTTGTGGACACGACCTCTGTGCGTGCACGGATGTGATGTAGGGAACGAGTCCTGTGGATACACGTTGGCACCATGTCCAGGCCTTTGGACACTCACAAACGGTCAGCGGGTGACCGGTGTCTAGGACACGTGCAAACGGTCATCCTAAGTTCTAGATGATTAATTACCAAGTTTAGTTTATATAATTAAACTACTATAGCTAACAAATGGCCTAAGCACTAACTAAGGCACCACGGCCAGTGTGTTGGGGTGCAGGCAGGGTATATGTGTGGCCGTTTGAATATTTTACTCAATTTATAATGTGTGTGCAACCTGCGGTAATTAGAGATTAAATTGTTTATTTCAGTATTATGCGGTGCTGCCTAATGGTTATTTATGCAACCTGTGGTAATTAGAGATTAAATTCTTTATTTCAGTATTATGCGTGCTGCCTAATGGTTATTTATAAATCACTACGGATCACATCTACAATTATACTATCATGCCTAACAGGTTGCCCATGCTCTAAGTTAACAGTGCAATCTTGTTAATGTGATGTGCTCACTAACTACTGTGAATCTGCAAATGCACAAATCACAAACAAGAACGAATAATAACCGACACAAAGAGAATGAAAACCATTTAAATAAAACCTAGGAAAGCTCAAAATCAGAGACAACCTGCGATTAGGATGATTTTGGGCTTTTGGATGTTGGCGATGAGGTCGGCACCGGATCAGAAGCAAGGGCCATTTGATCATGTGTCGGTAGACGGGAGCTATTTGCGAGTATCACAGGATTTTGTGGTAAATTGGGTAGGTTAGGTTTTATGGAAGTATTGTTTAGAGGCAAAAGAATACCTCTGAAATTTTCAGAATGTTGCCAGAGAATGATCCATAATTATCAGATAATTAGCAGGGGCCGAATGCAAGTCACTGGAGTGCGAAGGAGTGTGTGTGCAGTTTCGCAGGGGCCTTCTGCAATAACGGATCATTAGTCATATTGGGGACAAATATTTCCAAAAGGAATTGGGCGTGGACCTTTCCTGGAGCAGTGGACCGTGGCCAGAGCTGGTCCACGAGCTCGCCATGGACTATGGCTGTGGCGAGGTGGCTAACCGGCCGGGGGAGATGGGGACCCGGTAGGAGAAGGGAGAGGGAGCCACGGTGAGCCTCTCTGTGGTCCAAATCGAGCCAGAGAGACGCAATGCAGAGCCGGCACCGATCAACGGCGGCGCGGCACAGCAGCGCCTGGCGCCAGACCAGCAGCAGCGTCGTGGAGCTCAGGCTGCCGATGTAGGAGCACCAGGGCGACGTGGGGATCCTCTCCATGGGTTCGGACTTGCCGAGGAAGCGCTGAGGACTGCCGGCAACGGTGGAGGGCGGCGTGCCAGTGGCACAGGGCAGAAGCTCTGCTCCGGCCGCCATTAACCGGAACCGAAGGGTTCCAGAGGGAGGGCAGCTGCTGGAGGTGGTGTAGGCGATGTCGGAGAAGGAGCTGCTCGCCGGTGGAGGTGGATTGCGGTGAGCAGGCTGGACGGCAGGTCCCAGCAACAGTCAGAGCCGATGCAGGGGATTGGCGGGAGGAGACGGGTGAAAACGGGACATCGGGAATGGGTAGAGCCAGGGGCAGAACGGCGAGCTGCTTCGTGGATTCAGGGGCATCGTGAGGGCGATGGTGGAGGCCGGTGCTAGAGAGGAGGCCGAGCTCGCTGCCATCGCACGCGGGGCGTCGGAAGGCAGGTGGCAGGGTGCCTATGCATGTGCAGCACTTGGCAGTTTGCATGCACGTCGTGCCAGTGCAGGCAGAGCTTGTCCAGCACGTGGTGAGGCAGGTGGCAGCAACACGCGGGCTCCATGGTGGGCGCGTGAGGCGCGCAGCATTGCAGTGGCGACGCCGTTGGCCAAGCTCCGTCAGTTGGAGAGAGAAGCGAGGAAGGAGCGGGAACTTTAGCGCATGTGATACTGTAGCAGCACGGCGGAGCTCGGCATCTGCTGTGTCTGCTAGACCAATATAGGGAGCTGGCAGGGGTGGTGGTGCTGGCTCTGCCGGAGGAGGAGCTGGTTGGCTCAGGATGCAGGGGCAGCCAGCAGAGGGAGGCCAGGCACAGGGAGGAGAGTAGAGGGTCACAGTGCTGCGGCTCACTGAGGAAGGGGACCAGAGGGACGCTCGACAGAGAGATTGAATGCGAGAGTGAAGAGCTTTCAATCGGCTCCAGCAGGAATGTGCCACGATCGGCTTCGGTGGCAGCACGAGAGGGAAAGGCAGATACGTTGTCTTCTTCTAGAAGAAATGGTGTGGCTGACTGGTGGGTCCTGTGCAACAGGGTGAGGCCAGATAAGCTTACCACTTAAGTATTTTGGGAATAGAAAAGGAAAAAACAAACGAATTTGGATTAGGTTGAAATTTGGTAGGATAGATCTTAGATTGTGTTCTACAACATAGGTGACATGCACAGCGTTTTTCAAAGAGAGCAGGATGTTATGGAATTTTGAAAGGAGCTAATTGTTAAGGAGGTTGTCTGTGGAAGGAACGGATTATTTATCAAATTTTTTCTCTGAAAGTCAAACGCTCGGAACTCGGATGGGTTTGAAATTTTGTGGAGTAGTAGGACATTTTAGAATGAACATATTTTCTTTTGGGCTCATCTACAAGTTCAGTTTCAGTTTTCTTCTACAAAATTTGGGGAGCATGAAGCTGTTTAAAAAGGAGTAATTAAATTGGAAGGGGGTCGAATAGGATTCAAATGGATTGAACGGGTTTGGAATTCAAGGGATTGGATATAAGATTCAAATGAAATGCAAGAAAACAAACGGCCAAGGAAACAAAAGGGTCAAACACTTGTCACACTTCTAAATTTTAATATTTTGAAATCTTCATATTAGATAAGTTTTAATTTAGTGAGGATTCTACCTTTTGAAATAGGAAAGAAATGAGGAGAAGAAAAGAAGAGGGAAAAACATTAGGGTGGTTGTTAGAGAAATTTTGAACTTCACATTTTTACAATTAGGGCAGAATTTCAGGGTGTGACAGACACAAACAAGTTGGAAGGTTGTACATCGTTAGAATAACAGGTCAAGTATTGTGCATGGTCCTGTTTTCACCAAATAGATTCATGCCATCCATACTGAATCCTAACCTTATATTTTGAATCTCCTCAGCAAACTCTGGATAAAGAAGATCAAACTTCTTCCATTGAGTTGCATCAGCCAAGTGTCGAAGCTTTCTCGAGTTCATCCTACGCTTCTCAGCATGCCAACGCATGAGTTCAGCATTCCTAGGATTGAAGAACAGATGCTTTAAGCGATCAATCACTGGAAGGTACCACATCACCAAGAAAAAAATCTTTTTCTTTCCACTCAACTCGTTGGAACTACTGCCATCATCAATCTCAGGAGCGATAGAGTTATTCTTCTTATGTGCTCTTTTCTTCAAATTGCTAGGATATATATGGTTGTAACTCTTTTTTTATCGACTCATGACACATATCAGATATTTTTCCATAAATTCATACTTTTTGTGATACAACACACAGTGATTTGTACAAGCAAGTATTTTTTTCACACCCAGCGATAATGGACATATAAGTTTCTTAGCTCTATAAGTGGTGGTTGGCATCTTGTTAGGCTTTAAAAGTATTTTTGCTAGCAAACTCAAAAGCTCTGTGAAGCTACTTTCAGACCATCCATTACTGGCTTTCAACTTTAGAAGTTCAAGGACAGCACGAACATCGTGAACTCTTTATCACATCCATTTGATTCCTCATACAAAAGGTCATTCGATGTCTTCTCCAAAACTTCCATATGAGCTAGACCTCTCTCAACCCCCATAGATGTTAGCACTTGTAGTTCAACGTGACGCAGCATCTCCTCAAAGTCAAATGGAATATCCTCATCCTCATCCTCATCATGATCGTCAGTATCGAGATCTATACTAGGATGATCGATGCTGCCTCCAACTGCCACAACATCTAGATAATCCACTTGAGACATATCTTTTTCCCCATATGCTGTCCATATGGTGTAGTTCTTCATGAAACCTCTCTAGATAGTGACTGGATCACTAAAGTATTTGGCCAGGCAATGTCGTTGGCGCAATCAATACATGGACAAAATATCTCAATTCTCTTTTCTCGCTTAGCATGATTCTTAGCGGCTTCGACAAATAAAGAAATATTTTGAAGAAACTCAGGAGAAGATCTTGGTGCATTGTACATCCATGCTCGATCCATTCTTTATTTCAACCTACGCATAATGTTATAGATTTAAATAAATAGAACACTAATTACATATTAGCTATAAATAATAAAATGCTAATTAATAATTAACAAAAAATTCAACTTGTACAACATGAATGGAAACTTAGAAGGTTAAGAATTATCAAAATATTCTAAATTTTAGCCAATATAAATCTTATAAAAATGGCAAAATCTTGAGAAACCCTATATAATAAGGAATCTAATAATTAGGGCACCAATCACACTTAATCTTGAAATAAATCGGAGGAGGAGCAAAAGATTACCTTAGAGAGTAAGATTCCAAAAATTTTAGCCAATATAAATCTACTAAAATAGCAAAACATTGAGAAACCCTAGAAAATGAATAACCAAGGAATTAGGACACAAATCACACTTTATTTTGAAATAAATCGGAGGAGAAGCACAAGATTACCCTAAAGAACAAGATTCCAAAAAAGATTCGCGAAGAAAACCTTCCCCTCGTCGATCGGTTTTTGCCTCGCCGCCGCGCATGCGCTCTGGTCCAGCCACATCACGCGAGAAACAGGACGACCGACGGCCCATATTTATACTGTGCGGTGTTTGTGCAGGCAGACCTCGTAACGGCACCGATTGTGTAAAAGGAGAAGCTGTTCTGTTAGGCGACCGCTGGCACTAATGCCATTTCAGCAAGCGGTTAGCTAAGAGATCCGATGGCACAAATGTGATTATTGCATGCGGTCATCGTAAGCCCCCGCCTGCACTAATATGTGCCTTTGTGCAGGCGGTTTCTTAAGACAGTCGCCTACAGTGAGGGTATTAGTGCCAGCAGTTCCTATTACGGGACCCACTTTTTTATTAGTGTTGGAGCGTGGGTGTCGAGATAAACTCTTTTTGTCGTAGTGTTGGACCGCAGGTGTGTATGTGAGAGTCTTAGTCCTTTTGTCGTTCCTGTTCTTTTGGTTCCAAAGAAATATGGTTCTTGACGAATGTGTGTTGATTGTAGAGACATTAACAATATAACCATTAGATATCATCATCCTATTCCTAGGTTAGACAACATGCTTGATGAATTATATGGTTCTATAGTTTTCTTCAAAATTGACTTGCAAAGTGGATACCACCAAATGAGAATGAAATTGGGTGATGAATGAAAAAATCTTTTTAAGATTAAGTTCGGATTGTATGAGTGGTTAGTAATGCCTTTTTGAATTGACTAATGCACCTAGGACTTTTATGCGTTTGATAAACGAGGTCTTATGTTCTTTCATTAGAAAATTTGTGTTTGTTTACTTTGATGATATCTTCATTTACAAGAAGTCAATGAATGAACATTTATCTCACTTCCGTGCTGTTTTTGATGCTTTGAGAGATGCATGTTTGTTTGGTAACCTTGAGAAGTGCACCTTTTGCAGGGATCGAGTCTTTTTTCTTGGCTATATTATTACTCTACAGGGAATTGAAGTTGATAAAGCCAAGATAAATGCGATCAAGAGTTGGCCCACACCCACAATAGTTTTACAAGTGCGGAGTTTTCTTGGACTTGCCGGATTTTATCGCCGCTTTGTCTAAGACTTCAGTACCATCGCCGCTCCAATGAATGAGTTGAGAAAGAAGGGTGTTGCATTTCATTGAGGCCACACACAAGAGGAGTCTTTTGCCACTTTGAAGGACAAGCTTACACATGCACCGCTGCTCCAACTTTCAAATTTTGATAAGACTTTCGAACTTGAATGTGATGCTAGTGTAATTGGCATTGGTAGTGTGTTGATGCTAGAATGAAAGATCATTGCTTATTTTAGTAAAAAGTTGAATGGCTCTGCTATTAATTACTGCACGTGGCAACATTATATGTGGCCAAAAAAATTTGTCATTGATTCTGATCATGAGTCACTTAACCATATTTGTAGCCAAAATTACTTTGTACGATTCTTAGAAACGTGGCAACATTATTTGTGGCCTAAAAAATTTGTCATTCATTCTGATCATGAGTCACCTAAGCATATTTGTAGCCAAAATAACTTGAACCGTAGACATGCTAAGTGGATTGAATTTATTAAATCCTTTCCTTACATCATCAAACATAAGAAAGAGAAGGATAATGTGATTGTCGATACTTTGTCTAGATGATATGCTATGCTGTCTGTTGACGCTCGGATCGGGCCAACACACAAAAATCTAAAGTTTTGGTATGGCAAACCGGAAGTTCCGGTTTTACCTAGTTCACAGCAACACATGGTTATCGACGTCCGGGAGGGACCTCATGTGGACGAAAACTTCCTAGGGTTGTTCTCGGCTCGGTCAGGCCAGCTAGAACCTCTTCACCGCCACCGGGATGGGAGAAGAGAAAACAGGGTTGAGAGAGGGGCTAGGGTTTGCAGAGTCAAAACATATAAAGTAAATTGATAAGTTCGATTGGGATGCTCTCAATCGGCCGTGAACCTCCCTTTTTATAGAGGTGAGGTGGTCTATCCCCGTGGAGAGCCGGTGACTCCAACAAATCGGCAAGAAATCAAATTTGAGAGTGTTTTCAAAAATCTGTGAAAACCAGAACTTTCAGTTTACAAAACCGAAACTTCCGATTTTGTCGGGTTCTGAATTAACTAAGTCTTGACATCCATATTGCAAGTCTTGAGGCCTGTAACTCCATGTGCATCTTCAACATCAACATTTGCCTCCATTCTTTGAGCCCCCGACATTTTATCACATCTTTCGGCACCTTCATCGGTCAATGTATCTCACCATGCTTGTGTGGTCTGAAAAACATACTCGAATGCCAACAGTATGGATAAATGGAGTCAGTCCTTGGCTTGGGCAAACGCTAGTTTCTCCAAACCAGAAGTTTCGGATTTTTCGGTTTGGCAATCCGAAACATCTGGTTTGTCCCTCAGGTACCGAGAGGGCTTGCCGGAGACTCCGACTTTGTACCGGACACTCCAGTGCTCTGTGAGGTGGAAACCCAAGAGGGCTTGCAGGTGACTCCGGTAAGGTGCCGGATACTCCAGTTGTGGTTTCTGCCAAAACCGAAACTTCCGGTTTGGCATTCCAAAACTTTCAGTTTTCTTGTGACTGCAATTTTTGGTTGTCAACATATGCCCCCTTGTTTTTTGGTAAAACGTGTGTACCATAAAACATATTATCAACCGAAAAATGCCTATGGACGATGGTTTTGCAAAACACATTGGCCATAATGCCGCTTAGGCAACGATATTTGAAAATATCGGCCCGTACTCTTCAAGCGTCTTGCCACACGCTCAGGTAGTATTTCTTCAAGTATCTACCATTCAAAGCTCTTGGTAAGCAGCTCCCTTGCAAAGTTTCAACCATGTAAGTGTTCCCGGCTATGATTTTTACTATCCTATATGGTCCCTCCCAACTCAGAGACCATTTCTCAAATTTGCTGCTCCTAGAGCCAATGGGCAGAATTGTTTTCCAAACTAATTCGCCTAACTGAAAAGTTTTAGCTTTTGCTTTCTTATTGTAAGTTCTAGCATGCTTTTTTATTGTAAGTTCTAGCAACCCGAGCTTTGTCTTTCTATATGGCTTTTAAAGCTTCTAATCTCTTGTTGGTCACCTCATCAATATTATCTATCATCAAATCATAATACGCATCTATGGACAATTCATTTTGTTTGGTTATCCTAAAAGTGTCTAGATTTACCTCAACGGGTAAAATGGCCTCTTGTCCGTAAACAAGTTCATAAGGTTTAACCTTAGTGGCTCCATGTCTAGAAATGCGATGAGCCCACAAAGCCTCCGACAAGATCTCATGCCATCTCTTAGGGTTATCTTCTATTTTCTTTTTGATGAGCTTGATCAAAGTTTTGTTACTAGACTCGGCTTACCCGTTAGCCTGAGCATAGTATGGAGATGAAGTTAGCAATTTGATTCCATAGGATTCGACAAACTCACGCACTTAACCGAAAATAAAAAAAAGTACCTTGATCCATGGTCAAAGTTTGTGGAATGCTAAATCTATGTATGATATGCTTGGAGATGAATCTTATTACCTCTTGATGAGTCATAATCTTGAGTGCCATCGCTTCGGTCCATTTGGTGAAATAATCTGTGACGACCAATACGAAGCGATGTCCTTTCGAAGAGGGAGGATGTATTTGACCCACAAAGTCCAAGGCCCATCCTCGAAACGGCCACGGCTTGATGATAGGATGCATTGCAGCGGCGGGTGCCATCTGAATGTTCCCAAACGTCTGACTCCCCTCACACCCTTTGTGGTAGCGAAAACAATCGGCAATTATAGTTGATCAATAGAATCCGGCCCTCCTCAATAACCACTTCATCTTCGAAGCCGATTGATGCGTACCACAAATGCCTTCATGAACTTCACCCATGGCCACCTTGGCTTCATCATCACTTAGACACTTCAAAAGAAAATCGTCTCCTGTTTGGCGATACAAGTTATTGTTGATCATGACATATTTAAAAGCCATGTGTCGAACCTTTCTCTCAACTCTTTGTTCTGGATTAGTAAGATAATCAATTATAGGAGTCCTCCAATCCATTAATTCGGCCTTTTCATGGTTGGAAACATCAATAGCCGAATTTTTAGACTTTCTGTGAAAATCGGAACTTCCGGAATCACGAACCGGAACTTCCGGTTTTTCCAGCATTCTAGGTTCAACTCAGAGAAAATCGGGACTTCCGAAACCAGAAACCAGAACTTCCGGTTTTCCCAGAACTTTGGTTTTGTCCTTTTTGATCATCAGTTCCTTAACAATAGCAAATCTCCCTCTACTAATGTTGTAACCAGATGCTTGCTATGCCAAATCATTATCTCTAGCATTTTCTTGCCTAGGGATATGATGTATATAAAATTCCTCCATGTTCTTAATAATTTCTAGTCATCTATCTAGGCAAGCACTCAATGACCCATCTAAACACTGAAAAACACCAGCAACTTGCTGTACCACTAACAATGAGTCACCAAATGCTTCCACATGCTTCACCCCCATGGATTCTAACATTTCCAAGCCGAATAACAATGCTTCATACTCAGCCCGATTGTTGGTGCAAATATAATCCAATCGGTTTACAAATTCAAAATATGTATTATGAGGAGAAACCATCACCACCCCTATACCATGACCTTCTTTGCAAACCAATCCATCAAAATATAATTTTCAAGGGGTAAAAGTAACATAAGCAATATCTAGATCATGTTTCAAATCAATCCAATATTCAATAATGAAATTAGCAACAATTTGGCCTTTCATGGATTTCAACGATTCATAAGCCAAATCATATTCAATCAATGCATAAGCCCATTTACCAAGCCTACCACTAGAAATCGGCCTATGCAACATATGTTTAATAATATCGGTTTGACAAACAACCACACAAGTACTAGATAACAAATAGTGTCTTAACATGGTGCAAGCATGATACAAGGAAAATATAGTTTCTCGATAAGAGTGTACCTTGTTTCTGCATCAATCAATTGTCGGCTCACATACGTGATCACATATTTCTTTCCTTCGGCTTCTTGTGTCAAAATAGCACCAACTACATCATCTTCCGCCGTTATGTAAAGACGAAAAGAGACTCCTCCCTTAGGCGCCCTAAGCACCAGTGGCGAAGACAAGTATTTTTTGATCTTCTTAAAAGCTTCTTCCTATTTTGCCCTCCAAGTAAATTCAGCTTTATTCTTTAGCCGAAGAATAGGAGTAAATACATTAATTTTTTTCGACAAGTTAGAAATGAATCACCTTAAGTAATTCACTTTTCCTAAGAAGCTTTGCAACTCTCTCTTACAAGTAGGTGCTTGCACATTTCTAATTGCCTCTATCTTCTTAGGATCTACTTCTATGCCCTTTTCAGGAACTATGAAGCCTAAAAACTTCCCGACCGATACACCAAAAGCACACTTGAGAGAATTTATTTTGAAACCAAAACGACGCATTCGGTCCAAGGCTAGTTGCAAATCGTCCAACTGAGAGTCTAAAGTGGCCGATTTGATCACCATATCATCTATGTAAATCTCCATGATAACACCAAGTAAATTATGAAAGATAAAGTTCATAGCTTTTTGATATGTATCACGCGTACTTTTTAATCCAAAAGTCATAACAACCTACTCAAACAATCCTACAAAATCAGGACATCTAAAAGCAGTTTTAGACATATCCTCTTCGGTCATGAAGATTTGGTTGTATCCTGCATTACCATTAAGAAAGCTAATAACTCTATAGCCGAAAGCGTCATTAATCAACATATCAGCTATTGGCATAGGATATTCATCTTTAGGAGTGACTCTATTTAAATTTCTGAAATCATTGCAAACTCTAATCTTACCGATGTTCTTCTTTTCCATCGGCACGATGTTGGATATCCACTCCGCATACCTGCAAGGTCTTATGAATTTTGCATCAAGTAATCGATTAATTTCTTTTTTAATTTGTTCATGCATATTTGGGTTAAACCTCCTCATCGGTTGCTTAAAAGGTCTAAAACCAGATTTTATCGAAAGCAGATGTTCAACTAACTCACGGCTCAACCCGGGCATTTCATTATAAGACCAAGCAAAACAGTTCACATATTCTTTTAGTAAACCGATTAGCTTCACCTTATAATCGGCTTTCAGATTTTTATTTATATAAGTTAGTCTCGGATTATCATCGCTGCCAAGGTTTACCTCTTCAAGATGATCAGCCGATGTGAATCCTTTTTCTAACTTGTCCATATCTTCTATTTCCTCGATAGCTTCGTACATATCATTCGCATTGGACTGATAGTGTTCCACTCTCTTTTATAACCATTCAAGATTGGACTCCATCAAATCACATTATATGGTTGAGCTAATTTTTCATCAGATTTACATTGACCGATACAAAACCATCCCTAGTGACACTAAAAAAATCATAATCCGTCAAGTCTAAGCTGGTCAAGCACTTGACGGTTTCATGTGGTAAAGAACATGAATCGGCCATAGCAATAGAAGCCGATGCATCCACATAAACAACTTCCATATCATCACCAACCCATTGTATTAAGAATTGATGAAGTGTGGAGGGGACACACTTGTTGGCATGAATCTAATCACGTCCTAAAATCAAGCTATAGCCACCACGCACATCAGCGACGAAGAAAGATGTGGCCATGGTCTTGCTCCCAACGGTGAGGGTCTCCTCCTCCCACACCGTTCAAAGTTATGTTGGTTCAGATGAGCTCATCATCGGCCTGACTTAACTTTTTAAACAAAGAATGTAGCATTAGATTAACAATGGCACCTCCATCTACAAGCATGCGAGAAATCGGTGTGTCGTCGATATGACCCTTCACATACAGGGGTTTCAAATGGTTATCCGGTTCTTTCGGCTTTTCGAAGAAAGCATTCTTCAACCCAAAGTCAAATTGTGACATGACCTCTTCTTCTTCAATGAGAGAGTAAATGGAAAGAGATAAACAAAGAGTATTAATTTCTATACCATCTCGAGGCGGCGTAGGCTCGTAGTCCAGAAGGTCGTTGTCGTTGACGTCGGTCATGTCAACATCACCAGTCGAAGGAGCAGTAGAATCCTTAGCCTGCACAGAATCAGAAACCGAAACTTTCGGTTTTGAAACCGAAACATCCGGTTTTGGCAGAGCCGACCTTTAAGGCTCCGAAGTTAAGATCTTTGGCTCTTCTGGAATTTCGGCCTTGCCCTTCATCTTTCACTGCTTACCATGAGGCATCATAGGTTTGACTTTTTTGAAAGCCTCCTCCCTCATTTTTTCTAACTCCCGCTCCTTTTTCTCTCAAAGGCGCAACCTTTGAAGCTTCTTCTTTTGAGTGCGGGTAACACCAGAGGGACACCACCTCGGCTGGGCGTAGGCCCTCTCACATTTTCAGAAGGTGGTGGAACATTTTCATCTTGGACCGGATCTCTTATCTTGATCGGCCCATCAAAAGTTCCCTCTATTTTAACATCGGTCATGCCAATTTTAATGACATTACCAGATGCTGCCCCTTGACCTCCAGGGACCTCAAGAACATGCTTGCTACTCTCCCCTTCACTTCTAATATGCCACTCTTATCTTGGGGAAGAAACTGGCTTTTCAGGAGAAGGTTTTGCTGATGAGCAGAACCAACACTGTTTTCTTCACCATTTATCGATAAATTGTTAAATTGGTTGTTCACAGAACCATATAGCCTCTGAAATACACTCTCTCTGGGTGCATTTCATCTCGGATGAAAAGATGGAGGAGGCAATTGTGGCATACCCTTCTGATTCTTATGAATCGGTTTGAGCGAATCACAAGCAAGAGACTTGGTCTTTGATGGCCAAGCAAATTCAGCAGCAAGCATGTCATTAGACTCATCATCGGTACTCTCCGAATCACATTCTATGGCATGCATATTATGGCGTGGTTTGTGGTCATGTTTTAATTCTTTGCTTCGGTCTTCTGGGGTCAAAGCTCTTTGTTGGAGGTGGGTGAGAGTGAGGAAATCATGTCTCTCCAACTTTTCTCTAAGGTGAGACCGCAAACCATTAAAAGCAAGATCAGCTAGTTCTTATTCCGAGATTGTCAAATTGAAACATCGATTTTTTACATCGCTAAATCTATGGATAAAATCAGCAATGGATTCATCCCTACCTTGCCTAACCAAAGTCAAATGCTACAATTTTAACTCATTATCCCCGGTGTAGAAATGATCATAAAATTTATGTTCTAATGATTCCCATGTGAAAATAGAACCTAGGGCTAAAGATGAAAACCATGAAAAGGTGGTTCCGGTGAGCGATAATGAAAACAAACGTAGTTTTAAAGCCCCACTAAAACCTGCTTCTCCTAATTGTGCTATATATTGACTAATGTGCTCCCAAGTGGTTTTGCTATCTTCACCATTGAATTTGACGAAGTCGGGAACAAGCCATCCTACGAGATATGGTACCGAATCAAAATACACGGGGTATGGTTTTTGATAAATTCGGTCCCTCCCTTTAAGGTCCACTCCTAGCGTCTCACAAAATTGTTTATTTAGGTCCTCCTTAATGCGCGTCATTCACTCCTCTATGTTGTCAATGAGTGGCCTAGTAGACGTACTTGTTGGTGGAGGGTGTGCGCTTGTTTTCATTTCGTCAAATATTTCATTAGGGACAGGGCCATGAGGGATTCCCATCGCTTGGTGGGATGGGCGGTGTGCTATATGCAACGGTACAGTAAGGAGGAACAAAGTTAGCCAATTCACTCAATCGGTTCGTGGCCGGATTGGGGATGTTAGTAATTGGCTCTACGCTAGTGAGAGACACTACAAAAGCGTTGGTTTTCACGGGTGATGAAAAACTAGTTTGTTCACTAAACGAGTTCAACGGCATGCCATATGTAGATTGTTCTACATTAGAGGTAGTAGGCACCGATGTACTAGCTACACGTGCAACATGAGACGATGATGCAATATTAACATTTTTAGCTTTAAACAAGTTTTCTTGGATCATGTATTGTATATCATTTGTTAAGACCTTTTTCATGTCGGCAAAGTAATATGAAAGGTCTTCAAAAGTAATGGGAGGGCGCGAAGATGTCCTTACATTGGTAGCACCCATGGCTGCGTCGTCGTTGACGGCGGGAAGAACAGGCTCCTTCACTTGAGAGATAACGCCTTAGCCGTCCTTCTTGAAACTCGCCAAGTACTCTTACAGCTCCCGCTCCTCGCGCGCCTTACGCGCCTCTTTGGAGGTCCTCCGGCATTCTAAGATAACCTTGTGCACCTCCTCGGGCAACTCCTCCAAGGATGGTATGATAATGTTCATCGTGGAGATCTCTGAGGTCATGGTGAAAACGACGATTCAGTTTGTGCAACCGAAATCACTTGTTCCCCAGCAGAGTCGTTAAAAAGTGTGTTGATGCTCGGATTACGCCAACACACGCATGCATGTCCGTGTGTAGAAGCAGAATGGCGAGATCACAAAAATCCAAAGTTCTGGTATGGCAATCTGAAGTTCCGGTTTTGCTTGGTTCATAGCAGCACCTGGTTATTGACGTCCGGGAGGGACCCCGTGTGGATGAAGACTTCCTAGGGTTGTTCTAGGCTCGGTCAGGCTAGCTAGAACCTCTTCACCGCTATCGGGACCGGAGAAGAAGAGAAAACAGGGTTGAGAGAGGGGCTAGGGTTTGGAGAGTTAAAACATATGAAGTAAATTGATAAGATCGATTGGGATGCCCTCAATCGACCGTGAACCTCCCTTTTTATAGAGGTGAGGTGGCCTATCCCCATGGAGATCCGATGACTCCAACAAATCGGCAAGAAATCAAATTTGAAAGTGTTTCCAAAAATCTGTGAAAACCAAAGCTTCTGGTTTACAAAACCAGAACTTTTGGTTTTGTCGGGTTCTAAATTAACTAAGTCTTGATGTCCATATTGAAAGTCTTGAGGCCTGTAACTCCATGTGCATCTTCAACTTCAACATTTGCCTCCATTCTTTGAGCTCCTGACATTTCATCGTGTCTTTCGGCACCTTCATCGGTCAATGTATCTCATCATGCTTGTGTGGCTTGAAAAACATACTCAAACGCCAACAGTATGGATAAATTGAGTCAATCCTTGGCTTGGGCAAACGTTGTTTTCTCCAAAATTGGAAGTTCCGGTTTGTCCCTCAGGCACCGAGAGGGCTTGCCGAAGACTTTGACATTTTACCAGACACTCCGGTGCTCTGTGAGGTGGAAACCCGAGAGGGCTTGCTGGAGACTCTAGTGAGGTGCCGGATACTTCGGTTATGATTTCTGCCAAAAACGGAACTTCTAGTTCGGCATACCGGAACTTCCGATTTTCCTGTGAGTCCAATTTTTGGTTGTCAGCACTGTTCCAACTTGATTGTAGGATTTTTGGACTAAAACAATTAAGAAACAATATGTGATAGATGCTGATTTTAAGGATGTGATGCTACATTGTTGTGAAGGTTAAACTTGTAACAAATTTGTTCTTAATGATGACTTCTTTTTTAAAGCCAACCGTCTTTGCGTTCCAGTTGGATCCGTTCATTTTTTGTGGTTACAGGAGGTGCTTGAGGAGGATTAATGAGACACTTTGGAGCGAAGAAGACAGAAGAGGTTTTGGCCACACATTTCTTTTGGTCAAAGGTGAGACGCGATGTTGAACGCTTCATCGCTTGCTATACTACATGTCAAAAAGCTAAGTCACAATTAAATCCACATGATTTGTACATGTCTCTTCCCATCCCATCTATTCCTTGAGCCAATATCTCTATGGATTTTGTTTTGGGATTGCCTAGGACTAAGAGGGGGAGAGATAGTATTTCTATGGTAGTGCATCGCTTATCTAAGATGGCACACTTTATACTATGTCATAAGACCGATGATGCTATGCATATTGCTGATCTATTCTTTAGAGAAATTGTTTGTTTGCATGGTATGCCTTCTAGTATTGTTTTAGATTGTGATGCGATATTCTTGAGTCACTTTTGGTGCACTTTATGATATAAGTTGGGAACAAAGTTGCTGTTTTCAACTACATGTCACCCACAAACCGATGGATAAACCGAGGTATTGAACCGTACATTGTCAACAATGCTACGTGCCATTTTAAACAAAAACTTAAAGATGTGAGAAGAATGTTTGCCTCGTGGAGTTCAAATACAACTGGACGGAACACTCCACCACTAAGGTAAGTCCATTTGAGGTAGTATATGGCTTTAATGCTCGAGCTCTCATTGATCTTTGCCTTTGTGTTCTAACAAAAGAGTTCATAATGATTTTAAGGTGCGTGCTGATTTTATTCTCAAGATGCAGGAAACAATTAAACAAAACATTGAAAAAATGAATGAGAAGTATAAAATTGTCGATAGTAAAGGTAGACATGAAGTTAAATTTCTACCAAGTGATTTGGTTTGGTTACACTTGAGAAAAGATAGATTTTCGGAGATAAAAAAATCTAAATTTATGCCTAGAGCTACTGGTCTTTTTAAGGTATTTGAGAAGATTAATGATAATGCATATAAACTTGAATTACCTCTCGAGTTCGAGGTTAGTCCTATATTTACCATTGCAGATTTGAAGCCATATATGGAATAAGAAGATGAGCTTGAGTCGAGGACGACTTCGATTCAAGAGGAGGAGGATGATGAGAACATCACTTCATTAGATACACACAATGCTCCTCCACCTACTATAGATGGTCGTTAGCTTCATGACCTTTGAAGTCCCTTAAAAGGTATGAATTGATTTTGGTGATTAAATGAACAACTATAGGTAACGGTTGTTTTGTAGGTACCACCCCGCTAATTCTATATCAATATGGTGGGCTTCCTCGGTGGATGACAAGAACGACGCCTAGAAGACAAGTTGCTTAGCGTCAGAGGACCAAAGCTAATAACTAGCTAGAGAGTACATAGGAATGTCGGTAATAGTACGATGGTAAGATTATTTGTCTCTTGTCATACAAGTGTTAGAGAGTGTGAATGCTCTTTAAATCCTCAAAAAGCACTAAAGATGGCAGAGGAAGCAAAGTCAAAGACCGGAGCTCAAAAACCAGCTGAAGACTAAGTCACCGGACAGCCCGGTGAGGTCAAGAACGGTGAACCCTGGGGGAGATAGTCTAGAGAGAGGTGTTCTCTGGAGTCGAGGAGGTTTAGTCACCGGACAGTCCATCGATGCAATGACCGAATAGTCCAGTGAGACAGAAGCTAAAGTCCAGAGAAGATGTCTCTGGAAGTCCAAAAGTAAAAGTCACCGAACAGTCCGGTGAAGGTATGCACCGGACAGTCTGGTGTCCTATGAAATGGATCCAAAAGAGAGTGTTTCCCTGGCCGAGGAGGAAGAAGAGTCACCAGACAGTCCGGTGGTCTAGTCACCGAACAGTCCAGTAATTGCATAAAGCAGACAGCTTTATGACATCATGTCAGAACAGTTGTTTCTGGGCTTAGAGCCTATTTAAACCGTGGAGGGGACGTTTTTCTAGTGTGCCTTTCATCAGAATTGCTATAGCCAAGTTGTGAGAGGCCAAGGGACACTACTAAGAGAGCATATTGTAAGATTAGAGATCTTTGGTGCTACTAAGAGAGTGATAGGGAGCATTCATAGACTTCTAGAGTTTGTAGGGCTTAAGAGAAGTGATCTTTGCCTATTACTCTTGGTAGGGGCAGCATAGACCGGCTAAAAGTCAGTGATCGAGCTTCCGAAGAGATTGTGGAATACGTCGTCAAGTTTGTACGTTGTTTCAAGTCTCTCGCTTGAAAGAGACACCAAGAGGAAGTGCCTGAGCTTTGGAGGTTTGCTCTAACACTTAGGTATTGTGTACGACAGCCAGACCGTCGGTGTCTTCACATCAGGAGTGAAGCATACCCTTGTGAGCATTGTTTCGGAAACAACGACAAGAGAGACCGGGACTTCGACAGGAGTGGTCTAACAAGGATTAGGGGAAGGAGCTTAACTTTTGAGACCTAAAAAAAATCACTGAGCACTCTCTATCTCAATCTTTTTACTTGCCGCATTTACTTACTGTTTGAGTAGTGTGATAGATTGTTCTTAGATTCCTCTTTGTGGCTATCGTGCTAGTGCTTGCTTGTTGTTATTTCTTTATCACTAGCATTGTTAGGGGTCTTGGCCTACTAGACTTGTTTAGTTTTGTTTCCATTGTGATCAGTCTTGTAGTTTTAGTTTATAGCAAATTTAGTGCTATAAGTCCACCGATTTAACCTCCCTTCTTGTTGTCCCTGATCCTTACAAATCACAAGTGCTCGTGCACAACAATTCAATTTAGAGGTGAGCACATTCCTACACTCATATCTTCCTTCCTTTGAGAATAGATTGCGATCTAATAACTTTATCATGATTAGAAATATTGGAGAGGGTTAAGAGAAACATGAAAAAATATTTGAAGATGCTAAAGACCAGCAAGGCACGTTGAGCCTCGGAGGAGATTTAATCCAACTCAGAGTCGAGTTGCCCTCGGGTTCCAAGAGGAGTCCGCACTAAACTAGACGCCCAAGTCGCATTTGGGATCTATTTTAGACGTTCTAGATATGAATGTAAAGCTAAGAAGACAACTTTTTCAACAGTGCCCGTCTTATCTCTACATAGAGTTAGCAGAAATCGTTAAAACAAGATGATATCCAAAAACTGCCCTGGTGCTGCGACACTATCTTTTAACCTTTGGGTTGTGTATCTTTCTTAGGTCCATTACTATTAGGGTTTGCACTAAAGATGCCCTAAACTCTATATAATCAGTAGCGGCCATCATTAGGATTAAGTTTTTGCTTAGTTTCATCTGTTATCAAACAGTTTTACCATTTGACGGTTTTTTGAATTTTAACTTTGTTTTTAATTCAGATTTCACAATTGAGTTACGTTCTTCTTTGTTCTTACTTGTGTTTTTCGATCCGCAGGCTGAGATTAGCCTTCATAGTGAGGTCAATCATGTGTGCACAGTTGATAACCAGAGCTAGAGTGGTGTTGCGATTGCATGGTTCAAATCGTGTTGATTTAAGACCTGATCAATTATGTGTCGCATCTCCACCAAATCGAGACTGACTTCGACCTGACGAAAGATCGGGAAGCGCGTACACATCAAGCACTAAGGCCTTTAGTGCAGGCAGTTCTCATAGGCGACCGCCTGCACTACAATATTAGTACAGGCGGTCCTTAGTGCCAAACGCCTGTATTAGCGATTTTTTTAATAAATCAAATATTTGTTTTTATTGAAAAATTGTTTCTCACAATTCAACTGTACTTTTGACGGTTCATGAAAATTCAATGCTATGCAATTTTGTCATAAGTTTAGTCTGTTCATCCTTAATGTGTTCATGTGTATTAGTACACACTATACATGTTTATGTGATGTGCATCCAAAGCGAGAATTGAAGCAAAATCTTTATCAGTCTTCAAAAATGGCATGCAAAAAATATATATCGATAGATGCAAATAGTTCAAATATAAATAAAGAAAATTAGGTTAGAAAATCAAATAATTTAATTAAAAAATAACATGTTACAAGGAAATTTAGTTAATTCAGGCAGCTCTCATTACCGACCGCCAGCAACTTTAGTACAAGCAGTACTTAGTACCAGCTGCCTATAGTAGGGATTTTTTTAATTAAACAAATATTTGTTTTTGCTGTAAAATTTGTTTTTTCTCAAATTCAACTGTACTTTTGAGTGTTTCATGAAAATTCCATGCTATACAATTTTTTCACAAGTTTTAATCTGTTCATACTTAATGTGTTCATGTGTATTAGTAAACGCTATACAAGTTTATGGGATGTGCATACAAGTTTATGGGATGTGCATCCAAAGTAAGTAAGAATTGAAGCAAAACCATTATAGGTTTTCAAAAATGGCGTGCAAAAAATGTATATAGATACACATAGCTCAGATATAAATAAAGAAAATTAGGTTTAATAAAAATTACATAATTAAGTTATATCTGCTTATATAAGAGTGATTGCATTACATAGTTTTTCCTTTGTCATCTCTTCGGACGTAAGGCATCATATTTTTATCAATGTTTCGTTCCATGAGCCTGATGTTTTCTGGATTTGTAAAAAGTGTCATCTCATCATATTTATTATAGTCCTTTACATCATCACCTATATTTTTCACTCTCATAATTCTTTGCTTTCGTAAAATAAAATTGTGTTTTTTATCATTTGCAGGGTCAACTACGTAGAAAACCTTTAACATAATCAACAAGTACCCACGGGTCATCCTTGTGAGCACCATTATTTAGGTTAACAAGTGTTGATGAGGACATCATTTTTTAGATACACGCAACACTTCTCAAATTAGTATTGATGGAACTCATGCACAAGAGTTGAAATTAGAAGTAAGCTTGTTTTTAAACACATATTTTTTTTCCTTTGAGAATAGTTTGCTACTTAATAACTTTATCATGATTAGTAACATTAGAGAGGAGCAAGTAAAGTTGAAGAATAACTTGGAGATGCACTAGAGAAGGAAGAAGGACGTTCAATTCTGAAAAGAGTATAAATCCAACTCGAGTTTGAGTCTAAGTCGAACTCCAGAAGTAGCCTGTACTAAAACGGATGTTGAGATTGCATACGAACTCTATTTTTGACATTCTAAATATAAATGAAAAGCTAAAGAGATAAGATTTCCAACGGATTTAATCCTGTGCCTAACTACTTCCTAGATCTCAGTAAATTGTTAAAACAATACGATATTCAGAATCTGTCAGAGTGTTGCGACACTATTTTTGACCTTTGTGCTGTATATTTTTCTTAAATCTATTAGTATTTGAGTTTCTTCTTAAGGACATCTCAAACTCTACACAAACAATAGTAGTCATTATTAGAGAGATTTTTTGGTTCTTGCCCCTCAATTCAAGTGACTTTCATTAACAGCCCCCAAAATACGTTATTAGCTTCAGAATGTACCCTTTTTAGGTTTCTTTTATTAGCTTGCTTCAGAATGTACCCTTTTTAGGTTTCTTTTATATTTTCTCAATTGCTTCCACTTGAACCGACCAAAATACCCTTTAAGCAAGCTGCTCGCATAAAAGAGGCTGCTCTTCGGCCCTAGCACACAATAAAGAAAATTAATATAGCATACGCCTATATTTTCCAAGTTTAAGGGATTTTGAACAAGCCCAACAAAACATATTAACATATTCTCCAGTTCTGCTCAGGATCACAGCTCTCGACATGCTCAATGTACCCATCATTAGTGTCCTCAGCCTTTCTTTCAGAATTTTAGCACGACTGATTTTTGATGCATCATCACTTTGCGACAGCTTGAAGTCTGAGAATCTCAGCTGAAACCATTGCTCTCCCTATAGATAAGAAGTGCTAGTTTCCTTATTCACTCTCAATCGTTCTCTGAATAAAACTACGATTGGAAATTAAGTGAATTAGTAGTTCCTTACCTAGACGCGAAACGGAGATCCTCAGAGCCCGCGCTGGCCACAGCTCCCGCCCACGCGCGCCGCAGCTCCTGGCTAAGATCTCCCAGCGCGCTTGCCGTTCCTGCCGAGCTCATCCTGCGCGAGCCACCGCTCCTTGCCGAGCCCACCCCACGTGGGGCGCAGCTCTTGTATGCAGTCGCCCTGCGCCCGTCCCGAGCGCCGCGGCACCTGCTTGTGGCTGCCTCCACGCGCGCCCGTCTACGCACTCCGCCGTAGTCACCTCGAGCGCCCGCCAGCCTGGATCCACCACCCTCACCGGCCAAGCTCCCCCCGCAGTTGCAAAACTCAGACGAGATGGGAGCAAGCCTGACGAGAGGAAGAGAGGTTAAGATTCCACAATGATTCGGTGATTTAATATTTGACAAGTGCAATGGGGGTAGAAGTGTCATTTCAAATTAGAGAAAATACTGAAAGTCAGTGAAGATAAGATTAAATTATAGAAAGGATACGTTCTGAAGCTAATAATGTATTTAGTGGCTGTAAATGAAGGTCACTCAGATTGAGAGGCAAGAACTAAAAGGCTCCCGTATTAAAGGGTAAGAACCGAAAAATCTCCATCATTAGACTAAGATTTTTCTGAGTTTAATTTGTTATCAAACAGTTTCGCAGTTTGACAATTTGTTGGATTTTAACTTTATGTGTTTAATTTAGATTTCGCAATTGAGTAGTGTTTTTTTTTGTTTTTTTTTTTTTTGTGTTTTTTGATTCGCATGTTAAGATTAGCTTTCTTAGATAGGTCAATCGTGTGTGCATAGTTGATAACTAGAGTAGAAGTGGTGCTGTAATTGTGGGGTTAGAATCATGTTGATTTACGTCAGATCGATTGTGTGTCACATCTTCACCAAATTCAGAGTTATCATAACCTGACGAAAGATCAATAACCACATACACATCAAGTGATAATTAGAGTTTTATGTATACTATCAAGTTCAAAATTTTCTTTATCAAATTTGCATTCATCCTAACGTCCACAGAAAAGCCGCAACATAAATAAAAATAATAGATTATTAGGTGTTCCTCTGTCTAAGCTATATTTAGCCTTTACATAATTTTATTTTAGAATCTGTAGTGTTGAGTCTGTATCTTTAGTTTGTGTTATAGTTGCTGCATTTCAAAATCTTTTTGCATTTAGGTATTTTTCTTTATATTCATCTATTATCGTGTTCAGATATGTTATTGTGTCACATCTCTTATCTATTATCTTGCATTAAAAAACTTTTCCAACCACCGATCCCTTCTTTCGTCCACTATCAGGTCTCTAGCATCTAAATCACCCATTCATAAACTTTCGTCACCAAATCATTACAAATTTTGCACTCAATTTGGAATTCGAATCTGTTTTCAGCCTTCAAAAAAATCTGATACACAGATCCATTATTAAAATAGTCATAACTTTTTGTATATGTATAGAAAATTTTCTAACCTCTAACAGCCTTAGATTCAATTATTTGAGATCAGCAGTTTATGTTTTTGCGCTCCAAAGTTTCAAAACAGATTTAAAAGAAATTTGAGATTTTCTCTACACCATATCTTTTATCATTTTGATCTGAAATTTGGTCATGTACCATCTTTTGTGGTTTTGGTTCAGAGAAAAATATCATAAAAATAAAATAAAAATAAAAAATTAGAAGATC